>VXBZ01008240.1:60928-107797 GCA_013399135.1 Heliornis fulica
GGAAAGGAAAGGAAATTTATTGCCACGTTCAGTCAATGTCTTAAGAAAGGAGAATAAGCTGCAATAAAACAGACCTTGTTTTCTCTGGGCACCTGGTAAGATGACTTTTCCTGCAAGTCAGGCACTGGCTTAACAAATGAATACTCAAAATGTCTCTTGCCATGAAGCTAGATTCAGATTATATATCAACAACTTTTTTTTTCCTTTGAAGCCAAACACAAAGCACTGGACAAATATTGCTACCCCATAGTGAGTTTGACTAATGCGAAAAAAAACCCAAACCCCACTGCTGTCAAAAAGAAGGGCAGCAATACAATTCAGACTCTCTAACCTTCTGCCATTGAAGGTGCTGGTCACACTCCCTTTCATTTGAGCATGGGCAGATTCAGGCTTCACGGATTCTCAGAAGGAGAGCTTAGAAACAAGTTGTAGGGTAAAATTAACACCTGCTGATTGATAAGCTTTCAGAGTTTGCATTTCCAAATAGTAATGACTGTGAAAAAAAAAAAAAGGTAACACATCTCTGTTTTTCCATCTGTTTAGAATGCACTGCTGTGGTTTCTATCTCTCTTTTTTTACTGAAATCATCTTTGCCCTAGATAAAATAGTTCCTTTGATGTTACAGTTGACCTTTTGGGTGTACTCTACACAAATGTTTTCCCTGAGGAAGGTTTCTATCTCTGTGAAAAAGGAGGGAAAGTTAAATCCAACTCTTTTCTTTATTTCCAGCAACATCCTATACTTAGTGCACAAAAGTAACCAGATTTGGGATCAAAATTTTAAGTTTTTCCAACAACCTCTCCTATATTAAAACCTGATTCTACAAGAATAAATCACTCCTTTTGAAAACTTGCTTCTTACTCACTGTATTCCTATAAGATTTTGGCTCAGATAACTGTAAATTATCTTTTAATGAATCCACCTTCTGAGTATTAGGGATGGCAGTGATACTTCTGGTAGGGAACATGTGAGGAGGAAAACTCTCACTTGGGTATTTAGGATCATACCACATAAACAATTACAGCATTCGATGTCTGCAGAAAATCAAGAGGCAAATCAGCAGTGAATATCAATTATACATCTGCTGCATCGTAGAGGCAGATGGCACTTTAATTGTACATCCAAAACATTATGGACAATTTTCCCCACCCCAGCCTCATCGAAATATTGGCTTTAGCACCTAAAAATATCAAGGCAGGGTACGTGTTCAATGACTCATCTGTGAATTTGTTTCTTTTTGAGAATAAATGTTCCACCAGTGAACCAATTATAATCTCAAAGTTTCATAACTCACATGCAGCATCCTTCTATCTTGATCTAGGTAAAAACATTTATCGATGAAAAGCAATAGGTTGACAGTATGGGTCATAGCACTCAGCTCAGAGTGTGAAATTGTCAGAATTTTAAGATCAATGAGCCTAATTCTTTTGATTGCATCTGTAGAAATTGGAAATGTCACAGAGATAAGTAGAATAATATGGATTTATACTTTCCTCCCAGCTTGCTCCTCAGAGAAGAAAGATCAAATCCTTCTCCCTCAGACAGGAAAGGTTTTCTGAAATGGGGAAAGTTTTATGAAACTTAAACAGACTCAAGTACTGCTACTGAACACAGAATAATCAATTGACACCAGCCTATGTACAAAGGAATGACTCTGGCTACCCAGAGACTGTTGTATTAATGCACAAATACCACACATGTGGTGATGCTTACTTAATTAAAGATTATTAAAAATTAAACCCGACTGCTTTCATATTCAGACATGATTATATATTATTCAGTTTGCATAGGCTTTGCCTATTAAGGCACTTCTGCTCTTTTATATATGGGCAGAAATGCAGATTTCAAATAATATTTGTTCCTCACTCCCTTTAAGTACAAAAACACTGGGGTTTTTATTTGTCTGCTTGGTCATACAGCCTTAAAATGCCCCGTAACTCTCTGATATCAGTTTACATTTTGCCATGCATATGGATAACACTCATTTCCTCCTCTTCTCCCCAGATATATTTTGGGCTAGCCACAACAGGTATATTTTATTTCCAATCTGACCCCAGATGAATTTTCTTGGCAAAAATGTAGAAAGTTAATGACAAACTTGCCTTTGGAAGCAGTATCTCAGGTAAAATGCTAAACAAAGATAAACTGAATTGGAATATTTGAAACAGGATTCATGTCTAAGGCACCGGGCACAACTGGTAAGTCAAAGCTTTGGGGGAAATTTCATATATATGACATGTTATATGGCTCTTCAAATTTAAATGGTGTATCCAAATGTGAGAAGCACTCTAAAATGACCTAACCACTATCTGTCCAAAGAATTCTAGTAGTAAAACTTTGATGAAAGAATGGGGTAAATGTTCCCGTGATACAAAAGCGTTATTGCTAGAACCAATGCCAGCAGCATGTTAGGTTTTTTTCCTCTTCCGTGTCATTCGATGGCAGAGACTACATCTAATATTAGGCACAGGGGAGGAAGAGAATTCAGGAAGAGCAATCCATCAGAAGTAGAGGACTGAACAAATAAGCCTTTGCTTATATACTGCAGTAAGGATGGTGACAAAATGAGTTTCTATATCGATCAAAGGCCACCACAGGTCTCTTCATACTGAATTGCTTAACTCCTGACTCCAAAATAAAATCTCAAAGGGTAAAAAAAATCAACTGCTAGGAACTTCAGCAAGTTACAAAACTTCCCCATCATTTTTCTTGTGCCATCACTGTATCTTCTGCTGTCTGAAATTTTGTCTATTTAGAGCTCAAGTGCTTCCTCGCAATCTCAATAAAGCCATCAGTCTCAGAACTCTGATTCAAGGACTTTTGTCCACATGAAATATTCACCCTATTTTAAACACATGATTAAAGAAAACAGAATTCATCATAAGGTTGTATTTAGTATAGTAAATAAGTAATATTAGTATTGGTAATAACTTGTTGAAGAAGGATAACAAAATTTTTTTCTTTCATTTTTGTTTCATTAGCACATCCTTTGTCTTGAACTAGAAAATGAGGAATTCTCAACCACACTAGTCTGCCAGAGGAGAAAATGCTATTAATCCTTCTTAGAACAGTCATTTTGGAATTTTAGTTTTCAGTAGAAATATCATCCTGCTCCTCAGGAGACCCTGACCTACAGAGCAGTTTGAGGGGCAGCACAAAAGCAAATCTCCCTGTACCTCCTGCTTGATCTGGAAGTTAGAAGCCCATCTGGAAGCAGTAGGATAACTAGAACAAGGGCTGGTTTTCCTGAAAAGACCTATTTTAATCTACCACCAAAATCCTGAAAACTCAACCCAAGCCTGAAATATCAGGACACAAAAAACACTTATCCAGCATCTCACAAGAACTGCCCCATTTGCCCCACAGCCACCTACCCAGTGCCCATGCCTTGCTGCTAAAGAAGCCCAGCCATGGTTTTTTGCTCCATCATTATCCAGCCCCCTGGAACTGCCAGTAAGAACACAACCCGAAATGTTGTGAAGGCAAACATTTTTGTCCAGGTAAAGCTAGATGACCATCCTCTCAAACAGCTCAGTTAATTGGTCTCTGTTTTTGGTGTGAAAATTCTAATCCCCTAAAATCTGTGTGAATGCAGAATAACTGAGAACAGTCATTGCTCTCAGATCTCTGAAAGGAGACCAGAACATTGAAAATGAGTTTTTGAAAAGCTCATGCCAACTTATTTCCTCTTACAATAGCATATATAACAACAGTAATAATGACCTTTACTAGATGTTTCCTTGAGTACTAATGACCTGGGGTTAATGGCCCAAGGTGTAGTTTTATGCAGTCAACTATCACAGCCGGCAATTAATTACCAAGAAATACATTGTACTCAGGCCACTATGGCTCAATTAGCCTCATATTACTAAAAAATGAACAACATTCCATCTTTTTTACTGTGAAACTGTCCCAGATTTTACTTCAATACATTGGCCTAAAAAATCTTGAAGGTATATTACGCCAAACATATGTTCTACAACTCCTCTCCATTAACTTCACATGAATTGCAGGGAGCCAAAGCCGAGAGTTGCAACATGATCATCATTATAGCCTGCCCACAGACAGAAAAATATTGTGGAGCAAGGCTCTGTGTAAATTCAGCCTCTGCAATAGCAGAAACTCCCTAAAACTAATTTTCAGCTCTCTGGTGACTCTAAACAGATCAAGAGAAGGGAGAACAGCCAAGGATGCACTACAAAGAACAACCCTTTATTGGCAGCAGGTAGGCAGTGCCTGTTGGGGATACGTCCAGGAAAGGGTAGGGATATTACATGTTCACCAAATTGCCTGGTGCCCTACTATCTTAGGAGCTGATTTACTAATAATATCAGGGTAGATTATTTCTGCACCCAGCTTTATGCTCTCACGGGTCACTTCATTACATTTTATTCTTTCAGCAAGGTTTTTGCAACACACCCTGAAAACAAAGTACCCTGGGCTTAAGTCTCATCATTCCTCTCCTGTTCCTGGCATTTTGCTAGGTTTTTTCAGCCCTGAAAATCTAAGGGGCTAGTACTAGGAATATTCTGTCCAGTTCTGGACTCCTCAGTTCCAGAAGGACATACAACTCCTTGAAAGAGTCCAGCGCAGGGCCACCAACATGATCAAGAGAGTGGAACATCTCCCCTATGAGGACAGGCTGAGGGAGATGGGTCTTTTCAGCTTGGAGGAGACTGAGGGGTGTTTTTCATTAATGTTTAAAAATATGTAAAGTGTGAGTGACAGGAGGATGGAGACAAGTTTTTCTCAGTGATGGCCGGTGATAGGTCAAGGGGAAATGGGTCCAAGTTGGAGCAGAGGAAGTTCCATGTGATTGTGAAGAAAAACATTTTCCCTGTGAGGGTGACGGAGCACTGGAACAGGCTGCCCAGAGAGGTTGTGGAGTCTCCTGCTCTGGAGACATTCAAGATCAATCTGGACATGTTCCTGTGTGATTTAATCTAGGTAATCCTGCTTGGGCAGGGGGGTTGGACTAGATAATCTTGTGCTACCATCTCTCAGTAGGACTACCAAATACAATGTGTCCCTTCAAAAAGGCAAGCAGGAGCCTGGCTTCACCAGCCCTGAGAGATTCAGCTTTGGGTCAGCCCAAGAGTTCATTTAAACAGGAAAATTTGTACCACTTGAAGGTGGTGGTGGGTTCAGGTGAGTTTGATACTGTTTGATGTTAAAACCTGTTTGTGAAGTGACTGATTTAAACTCACTTTTGTGAGTTTCTGCGATTGTTGATCTTTTCAAGCAGAGAGAAGACGTGGGATAAAATGGGCGTGACTTCCTGGAGGGGTGCAGGGGTGATGTTTCCCTAAGGTTTTCCACTGATGGAAAAGGTGGAAACACCCATTCCAAGGCAGCATTTACAGTGGCCATGGAGAGCCGAGGACAGCATGCCAGCTGGGGAGATTCCAAAATTCAGTCCAGTCCCTCTGTTTGACCCCACGTGATGCTGGTGGCTTCCAGTTTTGGTGAGACACACAAAATTAAGTGTCTGCAGGGCAGGCCACCTGAGCACAGCAGGTACAGGTGCCAAATCACAAAAAAAATCTGCATTTTTCATGGGATTTACAGAGGGAGGGATCCACGCTGGAGTTCTGCATGTCTCTGAGCCCTGATGTACTACCCACATTAGCCTGCCAGAGGGCTGGGTCTTTGCCACACTGAGCAGTTATGAGCACAGTAATTATGGAAGTATGACGTTCCTAACCAGGAGGCAAAGAATTGAAAAATTGAGATTGCCCAATATTACAAATCATTCCTATGTATTAATAACTCTTCACAGCCTTGCATTTTAACTGTGGCAACCATAGCATTTTTAACATTTTATTTTGTTTTAGGAATATCAGTCAAGTTTTCCAATGCACTTTAGTTTAAAAAAGTCAGATTGACATAATTCTTCTATATGTCGTCAAAAGGACTTGCCATATTTAGTGACTTTTTTTCAATCTGTTAATGTTACTTTCCTCATAATTGTTGAAAGGTTTCAATTAATCATAATGATCATTTATTCAAGTGCCCAGTAATTCTCTCCTACAAATAGTGATGCTCTATAGCATCATTAAAAAAAATAAATCAAAGGCCACATCTCTGATGAGATAATTTTATCAGTTATTCAGAACGAGCAGCTGGAATAAAAGGCACAAGCCATATCCATAATATATATATAAAAAGATAATAAACCAGTAATCCCTTTTACTCCTGTTTTAAAGCCTAGTAGTAAATGGGAGAATTCAGATTGCAAACATTACAGTCTGCTTCTCCTACAGCACGGTCATGCAGAGGGACAGGGAAAAGAAAATTGATGGCATGCGCTAGAGCAGAATCGAAGGGATAACGATTTTGTAGTCCTGCAGCTCAGATGGGTAAGAGGAGACATACACCACAGGGAAGCCAAAAGCAATCCCAAGGAGTGTTTAATCTCACTCAGCTGAATTAAATCTTCGTGTTTGAAGACTTACTGTAAGTTTATAGAGGCATACAGTAAAGTTCAGGTAGAATTCATTGTTACAGGGGAACTTACCAACAAGAAATGGCTAAATTCTCAGTCCATGAAGCATGGAGGAGGAATTTGTTACTCTCATCCCATCCTCTAAAAGAACAACAAGCACAGCTCATCTATTTACTGCTGGTGAAGCCCATTAGCAAATTACTGCCTGGCTGGAGCAAGGAAGAAGCTGGGAGGAAGGGTGATTCCTGCAGGCACTGCTCCTTCTCAGCGACCTCCAGGTGCCATGGTGCATTATCATCTCCCACCCAGACCTTCTGGGGAGGCAGAGGATGAAGCCCAAACACCTGCACAGTGGAAATATCTGCAAAAGCTGCACGGAGAGGGCAGCATAATCACCTCCCCTCACTGTTCAAAGTATCCCCATAGGCCTCGTTGCGGGCACGAAGCTGAAGAATGACAAATGTCAGCAGTGAGGCCGACTCCCGGAGGAAGGTGTTATTCGTTCCCAAGCAGTGCTGCTTGCACCCAGACTCATGTATGGGTCACGCACTGCTGACACGTCTCACTGCTTCGACATCAGATGGGAGCTGCATTAACCCCTGTGCCATGCCGCGGCAACGGGTGGGCTGTTCTCGCAGAAGGAGCGTGCCAAGCATAGCTTGCCTTCCAGGTCAACGTGATCTGTAGAGGAGGTTGCAGCAAGGAGGTTTGAATGTCAAGGGCTTTTGCATACTGTCAACATAGAGATAATTTAAGCCCGAGACAAGAGAGGCAGAAAATGACCTCATCCTTCCACTGTAACCTCGCTGCTCCCAAAGGCTTTAACATGATCTTCCAAGCCAAGCTGTGCTGCTGCAATCTGTCTAGAGGTTTGAGTGGGACAGAACACAGCTTTATGGCATGGGGGGGCCAGTGCTCAGACTAAATAGAGCTTAGAAGCTCCAGAGCTTTCTAGTTAGTTACCAAATTTGCCTTCACAAGGGGAGACATCAACCATAAAAATTCAGCAGTCAAATATGTGAAATAATTTAGAAATATCCAGAGCATTGTCGAGTCCAACACCTCAGAAGCCAATCAAACAGGGCATGGACCTTGTGGCATTTAGCAAAGACACAGTTAAATCTCTGAGTGTGTTTTAAGGGCAATCCTACTGATTCAGTGTTGTGTTTCCGAAGAATTATGAGACCAAAGAGATTCACATTGATCTGAGGACTCCAGTACAATTTTGCTTGAGGAATGGAAGGATGATTCAGGGGAGCACTTCAAAAGGAGGACTGGAAGCACAGCAGCAAACTGGGATTTTCAGTGGACAGTGACACTCAGATGCCAGTTTTTTATGTCAAGGTTGAAAAATGGAACAGTTTTCACATGTCTTGTTGCAGGTGTCTGCTTTAGACACCCATTGTAATGCCTCAACCCAGTAGGACAAGAAAACACTGAAGCCAGCAGCCCCTGTGGTGGTCTGGCTAGTTAATTTCTCGCTCTTCATCCTGGGCATTGGAACACCATGGTCTGGGTTAATGCTCCAAATTCCCCATCAGCAGCCTTTTTCCCCTTGAAAAAAGGTAACCAAGTCCCATGTATAAGGGTCACTTAGCATATCTCACGTGCAACTCTATTCCAGCCTCAGTTTCAACATAACTCAGACACAAAGTAATGAATTTTAGAGTGTGATCAAAGAGTCTCCTCCAAACACAAGCAGTTAGTACTCATTTACAAGTGTACTTGTTTTCTAAATGGTACATTTTTATTTCTTCAAGGAAAACATGTACATATACAGACCAGAGAGAGAAAATCTGGATTATAAATGTGGAAAAAAACGTCAATTTGATGAAGTGGGTGAGAGGAGCTAGCTGGAGCTAGTTTTTTTGGGAAACAGATAACCATGCTCTTCTTGCCTACCATTTTAAGATCCTTTCAGATTAATTGGTGTACACTGGGCTGTATACCTTATTTATCTGAACCTCTGCTGTCATTTAACACAGATTAATTAGTGCTAGTGTTATGACCTACAATAGTTTGAAGGTCAAGTCCCCAAGATGTATTTTCATGAGATGCAGTAATGCTGTCTCAAGGGACATCGGGTATCATAACTTATTGTGCTGTTAAAATCTGTACGATCAATATGTCTGCAGCTTTAAAATTTAACAATATACTAATAAGATAGACATAAAATCCTACTGGTATTGCACTTACTCCCATCAGCATTAATGATCTTAACACAGCAGGTGTTATCGTTCCTAACAAGACAAGGTATTTGCTATTTCATGCTTAACTGATCCTTCCTCTTGGTTCATAGAAGAAGCTGAGGAAGGTCTGTTTTAGTGATTTGATAATGCTACTGGCAGATCCATTTTGGGCACAGTTCAGCTTAATTTCCTCCATGCTGAAGCACACAACATCCCTCTTCTGTGATCTCTGCAGCAAGGTAGAAGCAGGGGTTCCACAGAACAGGCACAATCTGCTCATTTGGAATACAAGTAAATGTATTTATTTGTACGGATAGACAAGTTTCAGTTATATTTGAAGATTGCAGCCTTTGTATGAAAGCAATATCTTCATTTGAGGAAAGTACACTTTAAAGACCAAAATTCTCTTTCATTGAGCCTTTTCCCTGGACTAGGAGAAAAAAAAAAAGAAAAAAAGAAAAAAATGCCTAAAAAACAGAGGTAAAATACCCACGTGAGTATTAGACTGGCTAGAGAATGATCAAATTAAAACCAGATTCAATTTAGATTAATTCATTGTATGGTCAATCTTTTTCCACTGAACTGAAGTGGTACCTGTCCCCCTAAGGCTGCAGGTTTAATGACATTCTCCAGTGTGTTAATGGCTGCACAAGCAATGTGCAACTCCCCACTGACCTGCTGTCTGGAAGCTGCTTTAGGCCATGTCAGCTCCATGTCCTGGGTAGCATTTACCAGGCACAGGTAAGTCAACGTGAGCTGTCGTGATGGCTGACACTCAAAAATGCCACAGGGTCCCATGTGCTGCTCTCTCAGCTGGGGCATACTGATGCTGTGTCCTAAGGATGGTCCTCCATAGGAGGAAACCTCATACCCTGAAGATGTCCATCTTTCTTAAATGAACAGAAAAGAGTTTGGGATGAGGAAACTCCTAATTTGGGTCACTTAATTCATTCTCCAAATTCCAGGGGAGTCAATTAATGGCTCTGTAATGTGGGTGTTTTTTACCTGAAACACAAAGTGCTTTGAGGTACCCCATTGAGAAGGAGATATTCTTAGATCAAGTAAGAAGCAGCACTGCCAAATGCTGTTGCCGATTAGGGCTCATAAAAAGTGGATGGTCGGATGCACATTCTGCATTCTATTGCAGGAAAAATGCAGTACTGAAATACCCTTCATTGCTAAAAGAAAACCCTCTCAATGGAGAGAGCCCATCAAAGTATTAAAAGCTACTTCTGTGGACTTCCTGAAGATATCTAATCCTTTAAACTCTGGAGAGTGGCAGTTTTAGAAGAGATGCCATTATAGGTGCTCATTGTGGGATGAATTATGCAAGAATTTATTATTGATTCAAGGGGAGCCTGCTCAAGCATGCAATCAAAGCCAAGGCAGAACACTGGGGAAAGGATGAGGTTTCTATCATTAACTAAACTGCTCTACAACTGAAGTTAAATGAAGCAGTTAGTAAAAAGTGGAACGCTTTACATATCAAATCACCTTTTCCACACCCATAACCGGTCTCTAGTCTCAAACCATCCTGGAGTGTAGCCTGCAAAATTACAGGAGTCTTCTTGTAACCCAGAAATACATTCCCACCACCCCAAACATCCAAGGGGTCAAAGGCAGGAACTACTTCAGCAGTGGGCCCCCAATCCCAGTCCATCAACACAGGACTAGGAGACCACAACAGCCCTGCACAAGGGTTTGCTCAAGGTGAGTAGACCCAAGAAGTTCAGGTTATGGTCTAGAGCTGTAGAAACACCTAACCTACCTCAAAATGACAGCTGGGGAAAGGCCTTGTAGCCACAGAAAACCATGTTTAACACAGAAAATTTGTTGACAGCTTGGCACTATACCAGAGTTTGACAAGGTCTGTTCAAGGAGTACAGAGGTGGGGGAAGGAGACGTTTAACTTGAGAATTAAGAAGGTAGTGAAAATAAAAGCATATGCAGCCCCTACAGTGACACCAGCATGACAGGCACCCATAAATTTATCTTTGAAAGGGAAAGAAGACATTTAAAAAGCCAGAAAGGCCAGAGATAAGCAAGAGGAAATAAAATAAGCTTACGCAGCAAGTCACTAGCAAATATAAAACAAACCACGCAGAGGCTTAATAGCACATTTAGCATTTTGAGTAATGGACATAAAATTTGCTTTCCTCAACTTGACCTTTGTTAATAACCTTAGGCACTACCAGGCTATTATCCCTCAGCATTCCCTTTGCTAAAGTCATCATGTATCTCAGTTCTAGGGACCATTTCCCAATATAATCAGGAAAGAGATCAGTAATAATAATTATATAAGTGGATATACAATGCATAGGTATCTATGCATTCACACACGCAAACATGCTCTTTGCTTATAACAACTCTCCAGCAGAAACATTACTGTGACATTTAGGCAGAAAACATCCAGCAGAGATCTTACACTAAAACTATCCTTGATGCTGATGCATAGAAAATGGCAACAAGAGTAGGAGAGGGGAAGAAAAATAAATCAGTAAATCTCAACAACTCCTTAATACCCCACCAAAAGGTCTTATTTTAATTGCAACAGGACAGTGGCATGTTTCTGGACTCGGCCACGTGTTTTGCTAAATAATCTTCTTTAAAATATCATAAATATGCAGAACTTTCAGAAGTAGGTCAGTGGCTCAACATGTTGCAGCTAATAGCTCAGATAAATACTAGTCATTACCCTGTGGTCTGCAGTCAGTAGCAGGTCTGACACACTGCAGCTGGTCGAATGGCGATTCACTGCATTAAGGACCATACAACATCTGAGTACCTGGTGACAGCTAACAACATGCCTCTCAACCGACAGAAATCCAACTCTCCCTCTCATCATTTAAGTTGTCTCACAATCAGCAGGGGCAAAAGCAGGAGAAGGCAGAAGGATGTGAGAATTCATGAGACCAGTATAACGGATAAAATTAAAAACTACAGCTCAGGATAAACCCCAAACACAAGCATCAGCTCTGCCAGAAAGGTGACTTCAAAATCCTGCTTTGAACATCAGTCCAGATGCATTAAAAGCCTTCGTGGGAAGAAGGTCCCCTTGCAAGCACCAGAAGAGCCCCTTGCAAAGTTCCCTGGGACCTGTAAAAGCCAAGCAGCGGCTCACGCAAAATCCTCCCATGGATTTGGTGCCCTGAATCCGTGCGGTGCAGCTCCCCTCGCCCACCCCCCTCTTCCCAAACGGATTTCAGCAAGCACTTACCATCAGCAAGCTCAGAGCAGATTCGGGAGCACGCTGCACAGCCATCTCCTCTCTTCCTACATGCAAATCCTCCCCACGACTCGGTCAGCCCTCGGCCCTCTGTCACAGCAAAGCATCCACAGAGCCCACAGCAAACTGCAGGGAGAGAAACCCCAAATCAGGGTCGGAGAGCATTTGCAAGAGGAGGAGAGGATGGATGAGGGGGTGGGGAGGAGAGGAGGGAAGGAAATAACCTTCTCAGCCAGGGAAAGAAGCTTAAGCTAGGCCAAATTTTACACTAGAGAGAGGAGGAATATGAAATGGAGAGCCTGCTGGAGAAAGAAGATATCGGGAACTGCAGGATATTTAAAGCTCAGGCACACGCCACCACAGCGAGCAGCAGCGGCAGCACAGGACATGTATCAAACACCTACATGACAGGTTAGGTCCAAGCCATCCTCCCCCTGCCCCAGCACGCAGACTGTAATTAATTGCTTTTAATTGCCGCTCTCCTTCCTCCACCTAAAGAAACGCCTAGGTAGCGCAGAACTGCCGTGCCCCTGAGCCTGCACCTTCCTCCCTGCTCTGGCGATGCTAGCGCAGAAACAATGTCAGATATCGCCACGTACCGCTTCCCCGAGGGTCAAACCTCTTCTCTCTTCTGCACAGCCCTGCGTCGCCCGGTGTCGGAAGCAGACGCCTGCATAACACAGACATGAGCAACGCGTGAGCGGAGCCGGAGCCGGGAAGCACCCGGCGTTCACTTGAGAGTAACAATTACCTTTATCCTATTCGAGCGAGAGCTGGGTTACGCACTGACCCTTTTCACCTTACCCGCCCTCCCCACCCCCCAAGAAAGTCTCTTCTTCTTCCTCCTCCTCCTCTCCAAATGGACTCAGCTCCCCGTGGAGCTAACACACTTCCTAGAAACATGTAATTACACAGGCTGTTGTGTTAGCGCTCTGATCACGCTGCCTGTACTGCATGGAGACGGCAGCCAGGCAGCCCCCCCCCGCCTCCCCTCCCTTCCTAAGGAGACATGCTGCAATCCCCAGCCGAGCTCCTGCGGCTCGGGGGGTGCCGAGATGCTAATTGTGAAAATGTGGCCGGTTAAGACACAAAGACAAATGAGCCTTGAAAATAAGCCCCGTGTTTAAATGTTAGCTGTAAGCAGAAGATGCCTCTCTGAAAGCCTTTACAAATAAACAGAGCATCCTGGAGGGAAGGCCAGCGCTGTCACTTAGATGTGACCTACAGACTGGTAGGACCCCTATTTTTGTAGGGCTCAGCAGCTTCCTGGACTTCAGTATATCAACTCTCAAATCTCCCCTCTGAACAAGTAAAATTTTGGCTTCATTTTCTAAAATGTAAGGCTTCATGCATTGACAGTGTCTGTTCATCTTCCAACTCCCTCCTGCACATCCCCCACCACCCCCATCGTTTTGGAACCCAATTAAAAGTTTCAGACAAATTCAACCAGGGTTGAATTCTCTGACACATGTCATTCCTGCAACTTTTATAAAAATTGGCACCAGTGTAGAAAAGAGAATCAAATTACTGTCTCCATGAGGGCAGGCAGCAGTAATCCAGCCCTTGTGTTCTGCAGGCTACATCTGGCAGGTCAGCTGTGGTGTGTACCACACTGGAATACTTATCCGCCCAGCTCTTCATTCACCTATCACCATATTTTAGCACAAGGGACACAGAGACATAGGAGACTGGAATACTTATCCGCCCAGCTCTTCATTCACCTATCACCATATTTTAGCACAAGGGACACAGAGACATAGGAGACTGCAGACACAGCCCTAGGAAGGTCATTCAGGACATCTGTGGTAGACCCATACATCACAGCATGCTACTCTCTAAGCCAGAGTACCATCCTTCTTGTAAGGCATGTGCCAGAGAGAGAAGCATGGTTGGATTTTTAATGTAAATACAGAGATTGGTGAAATCCCTTTCCCCCTTCAAGCTGCAGCACCAAACCTGGGTGTTGGACAGTGGTGGTAGGGGCTTCCTTACCCCAGCAGGTTCTCCACCAAGAGGTGTGGGAGGGGGAAGACACTAATACACAGAGGAGACATCTTCCAAGAGAAAGTGTAGACTCACTCATAGGCACACAGGATGGCATTTTTTAAATTTCCCCTCCTTGGTTTTGGGTTACAGACATCAACACTCCAGGAAAGTCCCTTGTGTCACACCTAGGGGTGGCGCTTTCTGCCCTATTTGTGAGACCCTGACTTCCTTCACTGCAGTGAATGTAGCTCCTGTGGAAGCACAATGGCAGCAGCCACAGGTATCTCCACCCTCAGTTGCAAGTCATCTCCGTTGGTGGAGAATGTGGGCCAAAATTCTCAAATGCAAGAAGGTGCTTGAGCACCTTGAGGTCTTGGCTTCTACAATCTCCTTCAATCAAACAAGAAAACTAAGGCAGACTTTCACAGTGCTTTCTAACCACAGGGCCCATCTTGGCAGTGTGCAGTGGGCTATTCACCACACAGTCACTGGAAGCTATGAGCTAGCACACAATGTGATCTGTTCCCATGCCTCCAAAGAGATTTTTCTTCATCCTCGATGATGAACATGTTGCTGACTATTACAAAACATGGAGAATCAGGCTAGGTAAATGTATCCTGAAAGGGGGAATTTTGCAGAATGAAAGATGAAGGCAAGTTTCCAAATGCATCTCAAGACATCAAATTATAAAATATGTAACAAAATTTTTTAACAGTACCATAACAAATATCCCAAGGCATTTTTCCCCTACATTAACCCAGCTGAAATACTGTAAGGAGGTGGCTGCAGAAACAACACAATCAGTAACTCTCCAACCTGACAAGCAAGTTTTCTCTTCTACCAAATGATTTCAAGGCACCAGCCTATCCCTACACTTTTGGACTCAGCTAAAATGAAGAATCCAGGTGAGTGGATGTCACTTCCACATGTAGCTTCTGGATTCTCTCTGCAGTTGAGTAGGGTAGTCTCCCAGTCAGACACTAGGAGCTAGTTATGATTTATGGTGTCTTTGAAAAAGTTCTAGGTTTTTCCTAGATCTGCAAGTCTCGGGGCAATGATTACAACTAGGGAGCCATCTGTGCACAAGTATATGATTTCTGGCTTCAAGATATGTTTGCAAACTTGCCTACAGGTTTGCCACTTTTTATTATAGCAGGTGGCTAACCTCTTTTCAGTGGTCTGTGGGGACAGGACAAGGGGCAATGGTCACAAGCTGGACCACAGGAGGTTCTGCACTGATGTGCCAAAGAACTACTTCATGGTGAGGGTGATGGAGCACTGGAACAGGCTGCCCAGGGGGTTGTGAGGTCTCCTTCTCTGGAGATATTCAAAACCGATCTGGACACCAACCTGTGTGACCTGCTCTAGGGAACCTGCTTTGGCGGGGCTCCATGATCTCTGGAGGTCCCTTCCAACCCCTACAATTCTGTGATTCTGTGTTTTATTTAGGCGAATGAACTTTGTAGTGCAAGAGGGAAAAAACACATCATTATTCACTGCAGGTTATCAGGAGATAAAACCCAGCCACTTTCAAAAGGAACTAATTGGATAGATAGTTAAAACTACAAATTTGTGGTCTAAAGCTGTGATGTTAGAAACACAAGAGTTTATTATCTTGTTTGTTTTAGCTCCTATACTCTAAAAGTAATAGGAACTACAATTGGTTAACAAAGTAGCAGTTCATATTTGTTAAGAGAAAATCTGTCACTTCAAACTCTGGATTAACAGTGGAATTGATACCAGTAAGAAGACATAAAGCACTTGCAGACTGGTATAAGATGGTCCTCCAGCATCAGTGTTATTACTGGCATTCCTCTGACAGTGAATGTAGGAGCATAGATATGCCATACCATGGTGTGCCACCATCGTTAGAGTTGGTGGCTGCTGGAGCTGTGGTTTGAGGTTCTGATAATGAAGAAAGAAAACTCTGCTATAAGCACACTATGTTCACTGTTCACAGACATACAGAACCTGTAAGGGACCTGTTTTCCTCAATGAGAAATCTGGCTTTGGATGCTGAGAAGGTGACATTATTAATGGTACAAACTGAAGCAATACAGAGCACAGAGTTCATTTCAAGACTTGATTTCCGCTGGTATAGAGCTTAAATTTCTTATGAAATTTATTGCCTGATTTTTCTCCAGTGAGCAAACAGAAGCTCAAACAGAAGTCAAGTGAAAGCAAATATCCCATACACTGCTGGCACATATATTTTAGCCACTAAAACTCAAAGTCCTTCATACAGCCAGTTGTGACATTTGTGAGAAATCAAAATCCTGATATTAAATTTAAATTTCCTTCTTGCATCATAGATGTATGTTTGAGTATGACAACTACTAGAAAGTCAGTTATTTAAGAAAAGGTGTGTACAAAGAAAACTGTTTCATCAAGAGGAGTTAAAATCTTTATCTCAATTTATAAGGACTTCATAAAACAAGTTCTGCTATTGTTTTGGCAGGAAAAGAGTCAAAGTTGATATTACCATAAGCAATGATGTGACCAGAATCACACCCTTTCACAAGGCTCTCGCTGATCCAACAAGTCATTGGAGAATCTAACAAGCATATCTGTAACTTGAGATATATCAAAGTTTATGCCATGCTTATAAACTTTTAACCTTACATTTAAAGGACAATGAGCTTTCAGTGTTGTGAAAAGAATATATGATGTGAGAGTATGAAAAGCTGTCTGAGTTTATTGAATTTCCTTCAGCCATTCATGCGCTCTTCATGCATCTCAACTGTTTTCTGAAACTCAGGTGATTAGTTTCAAGTATGTGTTAGTCACAGAAATCAAATTTGCATTATGAATAGCCATGGTAGAAGTGCTTCTGCTTTAATCCACAGAGGAGGAACCACTCCATACAACAAACTCCAACAAAGCAACGCAGCTGGGCTATCTAAGAGTCCTAAACAAGTTATAGACAATTATACAGAAAGAAATACTCACATAATCCAAACAGACAAATTTGAGGGCCTAGATTTTGCTTGTGGCATGTTCCCAAGGAAGATAAAAGCCTGATACCAACAAGTAAATTATTCATTATGAATTATTCTCTCAGCATTAAAAATTATCTGGGAGGAACTTATTGCATTAGCTCTTCTCCTTACCTTCCTATCCTCCCTTCCATCAACCCAATTGCTCTGAAAATCACTTGTCATGCCCCACAAACAGATCCCAGCAGCGGTGGGACTGTTTCTTTTGAAAACTCTCTTAGAATCTTTTGATAACTATAATTGCAGTGATAAGGAAGATTCTCCAAGCTGCCAAAAAATACTACATAGGAAGAGAATCATCATTCCTGGAGCCATCACACTGTCAAATGAAGCCACTAGGTGTGGATACATGATGGGAAGGATCGTTGGTCCACTCTTCAGTTAGTGAAGGGTTTGCTACCAAGTGTTTGGGAAAATACATCCTTGCCTTCCTCAATGAGGAAATATTACAGAAAATATTGCTAGAAATCTATCCAGGTTAGGTGAAAATGTAGATTATGACAGAGGCCTCAAGAAGGATCTCATACTCAGCTCTAATTTACAGTTGAGATGTTGATTGGCACATTTCCCTTGCCTTACTTTTTTTGGAAACTGCTCACTGAAAAACCAGTGCTCTTCCTGAATGGCATAAATCAGAGCTCTGCCTCCATCCAAGTGCTGAGTGCTACCCTGATTGAACCTCTCTGAATGATTTTTCTAGAGCTGTGCAAGCAACTCACAGGTGGCTCATTTCCAAGTAGTCGCACTCCCAAAATGACTTCTGTCTGAACACTAATTAGCTTTGATAGGAACTGCTTTGGAATAACAGTTCTAGAAATATCTTCTTATTTTCAGGACAAGGGCAAGATAACACTGAAGTTTCTTGATATACCACCATAGCTAGGGGAAGAGATATTTCTCTGACCATTGGGAGAAACTTCTTCATGACAGTGGCTATCACTGGAGAACAAAGATACTTGCAAGGAAAAGTCATCTAGTCCAACCGCTCGCTCAGGCAGGATCACCTAGATTAAATCACACAGGAACACATCCAGATTGGTCTTGAATGTCTCCAGAGAAGGAGACTCCACAACCTCTCTGGGCAACCTGTCCCAGGGCTCCATCACACTCACAGTGAAAATGTTTTTCCTCACAATCACATGGAACTTCCTATGCTCCATCTTGGACCCATTGCCCCTTGTCCTATCACTGGCCATCACTGAGAAGAGCCTGGCTCCATCCTCCTGACACTCACCCTTTACGTATTTATAAACATTAATGAGGTCACCCCTCAGTCTCCTCTTCTCCAAGCTGAAGAGACCCAGCTCCCTCAGCCTTTCTTCATAAGGAAGATGTTCCACTCCATCATCTTGGTGGCCCTGCACTGGACTCTTTCAAGGAGTTCTATGTCCTTCTGGAACTGAAGGGCCCAGAACTGGACACAATACTCCAGGTGTTGTCTTACCAGGGCAGAATATAGGGGGAGAAGGACTTCTCTTGACCTACTAGGGACACCCATTCTAACAGACCTCAGGATGTCATTGGTCTTTCCGGCCATGAGGGTGCATTGCTGGATCATGGTCATCCTGCTTTCCACCAAGACCCCCAGGCCCTTCTCACCTACACTACTGCCAAACCTATACTGGTACCAGGGGTTGTTCCTCCCCAGATGCCAGACCCTACACTTGCCCTTGTTAAATCTCATTCAATTTCTCCCTGCCCAGCTCTCCAGCCTCTCTAAATCTTGTTGAATGGCAGCACAACCTTCTGGGGTGTCACCACCCCTCACAGCTTTGTGTCATCAGCAAAAATGATCTCTTATTCTAAAGACTCCTCTCTTCCAGGTCTCTCTTCAGCCTGTGCTGTGTAAGATTTCAGGAAACCTGATGGTCTGTACCAGATATGTGGGAGAGAAAGCATCTCTTACTCGTGGTAAGAGCTGACACCCAGCATCACCTCCTGCATCTCCCACCCATCAGCAACACTGTTCTGCTCTAAACTCAGCAGAGGGCTGCACAGCCTTAGTATTTAGGGACATGAATTCTCAGGGGCAGAATTCAGGGACAAAAATGCTGTCCTGAGCAGCTCCTTTAGCCAGACCTAACACCTCCCTTCATCAGTAAGTGGTTGTCTTAACCCACAGCTGGGCACACCTCTGTATGTGCTTGGCACTCCAGCATCTCAGACTTATCTATGACTTTTGTCCAAGCTCCCATTGCCCAGTAATTTCCCATTCCCCACCCCCCCACCTCCTCAAGATATCACAAACCAGATCAGGCAATCCAGAAGAGCCCAGTTCTCAGCAAAACTCTGAACTTCCTCTGCTCAAGAAACTGCCTGTGGCATTCAAACCTGCTCTAGGAAAACATGTAGATTTAAAGGAAAACCTAATGTAAAGGTCTCCCCAAAGCTGACCTCTGACATTCTACCATGGGAGAACCGAACACTGGTACACTGGGACAACTCAAAAAAAAAAAAACCAAAACCCACAAATGAAGCTTATTAACTAGAAAATAAACATGCCATAACTCAAAGTATGGCTTATTAGTGATATAGTAATTAATGTTCAATAACCATCTCACTCAAATTGAAAGCCCTGGGTTTCACATTATGATATTTGAATATTAATTTGACGTAAGATGATGGCCCCAGCAGTCAGATATGATGAGTCCAGCTGAACAAAGGCCTAATCCAGGGTATGGTGACTGAAAGTGTGTGTCCCTGCTGCAGTTACACTTGTTTTCTGGAAATGCATTCCCCAGTGCTGTCTCATGATCTATCGGTCTCTACTTGTACTACTTGATCTAATTTGCACCTGTGCAAATGCAATCTTTGTGAAATAAAGCAGCACTTCTCAACCAATCCCATTTTCATCTTTTTATTATTTTTTTCTTTTAGTATTCATTTAAAAGAGCCTGGGGGATTCATCTCTCATTAATAAAGCAAATTTCTCTTCTACAGTCAACCTCTGCATAGATGTGCTGAAAGACTTCACAGGTTGGGGTTTTTTGTATTTTATTTTTTTTACTGTGCTTTTTTAACTTGAATCTATATTCATTCATAACCACTTCTTAATCTTTGTGCTGACACTATTTTTCAACTGAAGTTTCTCTAGCTCCTAACGATTTATCTCTAGATGTATTTGAGATAATGAATTTTCCTCTGAGCCTTTATTTGTTCTCTATGGGGTTTCTTGCAGCCTGCCAAGGAAAAGATTGCCTCTCAATAGAAACCCTTTGTTACCCACAACAACTAGGATTTATCTTCCCTGAACAGCGCTGACCAACGCCATCTACCTTACTCAGATGACACCTGACACCTTGGCTACACTATACCGCATATTTATGCATATCATAGAAAGTGTTAGGCTGGAAGGGACTTTTAAAGTCCATCTAGTCCAATCCCCCTGTAAAGAGCAGTGACATCTTCACTAGATCAGGTTCCTCAGAGTCCCATCAAGTCTGACCTTGAATATCTCCAGGGATGGGGTCCCCACCACCCATCTAGGCTACCAGTGCCAGTGATCTACCACCCTCACATGAAAGAATTTTTTCCTAATATCCAACCTAAATCTCCCCTTTTCTAGTTTAAAACCATCACCCCTTGTCCTATCACAACATGTCCTCGTGAACAGTTCTTCCCCAGCTTTCTGATAGGCACCTTTCAGGGCCTGGAAGGCCACTATAAGGTCCCCCTGGAGCCTTTTCTTCTTCAAGCTGAACAAGCCTGACTCTCTCAGCTTATCCTCATAGGAGAGGTGCTCCAGACCTTGGATCATTCTGTGGCCTCCCCTGGACATGCTCCAACAGGTCCATGTCTTTCTTGTGTTGAGCTCCAGAGCTGGACACAGTATTCCAGGTGAGGTCTCACCAGAGCAGAGCAGAGGGGCAGAATCACCTCTCAATATGCTGGCCCCACTTCTGATGCAGCCAAAGATGTGGCTGGTCTTCTGGGCTGCAGATGCATGTTGGTGTCTCATGTCAATCATGCAGTTGCCTTTTCCTTGAGCATTCGAATACTTTTTTTCTCAGTGCATCTCATTCTACACTCATTCACCATTAAAACAGGTCAGGTTAACATATTGCACCCATCTTTAGGCCCACACAAATCCCATTAAAAAGAAATCATGACACAAATAAGGTTGGGTACATATATACAAGACTACATGTAAGTGTCTTAGGATTATGGAAGGTCTGGAACTTCTAATCTTTACTTCATGCCCTGACCTTGGGTATGCAAGTGTATTTGAACTTTTGAAACTATTCTAACAAGGAGTCCAGGACATCAAGTAAACCAATTTTCAATGCCTGGGAAGTGAAGGTTTGAAGGCTCTACACCTTGGGCCTGCTCATTTTAAGTCAGAACTGTAAGAGTTGCCTATACTCTCCAAGAGTCCATAATGCAGCCAGGGACTGAATGTCCATTTTGTCAGTCTCCTCTATGACTCCCTTGGGAAACAGCTTTCTTCCACTCACAGAGCTTCTGCCTTTCAGCCTCAGAATGATTTTGGCACAGTGTAAACTTCATAAAGATTTTGTGTGATTGGATATTAAATAAAGTATGTTCTGCTACATAATGCCTAAGAACAGATTCACATAAGTTAAAGCAAATAATATCTACCTGTTTGCAAGTGTTACAGAGAGCAGTCCATTCTCCACTTTGGTCCTTAGACTAGAAGTCACCTTATCTAGTAAAAGCTATTTATGGGCAGATGTCTAGCCAAAGATAACCAATTAAGTCTCCTTCATCAGTATACACACCAACATGCAGCTCTGAAGGGTAGGTTACACATCCCACTAATCTTCAAATGGGATGAGTGCTCTCTGGAGAGCCTGGACTCCCTCCAGAGGCCATTGCAGAATCCTAAAGAGCTATTTTAGCATTGACAGAAATCTTTGCCTTGAGCATCAGCCCTGGGAGTTACCCTCAGCTACCAATGCTGCTGGTTGCACATGCTGTAAGTGTCTCAGCTCAGGCCTTCCAGCAGGAGCCAGGACAGAGCACCCCCGTGGTGGATATACATTTAAGGATGCATGCAAACATGCTCAGAGGGAATCCCACGTCCTGGAGGCTGATGACCATTCAGGATTCTCCCAGCATCAGTCTCATTTTCCAGGGGTCACCTTCTCTCCTTAGGTTTACCACTGCCTTCTGCCTCAACTTGAGGTAAGCCCAGAAAGAGACAAAAGTGATCCCTAGGAAGGTTCCCTCAGACAAACCAGAAGACCTTACTGAGAACGGTGGCAAGGATGGGGTACTCAAAAAGGAAGGTCATTTGCCTTGGACAGATGGGGAAAAATTGCACAGGCTCACATGTGAAAGCCAGCATGAACATCCACTCTTGGTCTCTATCGTACCACCGTTGCATTTTGGACACCCATCAGCGATTTCAATGACCCTGGGATGTGGGGCATTGTACATATACCTCCCCAGAGCAGGGATGTAATTATAAACTCTGTTACCAGTCCTGCATCAGATGAAATCATGACTGCTCATCTCCTTCAGAGCAAAGCCTAAGCTTAAAGAAGAGGGACAGGATGAATGCTTTCACAATCTATCCACCTGACTCCCAGCACAGTCCTGTAACCCCTTGGACTATCACAGCTGTTTCAGCAGGGATTGCTGGGGCGTGACCTAAGAAAGACACATTGCTCATGCTGAAGGGCAGACAATCCACAGTGAGATGGAGGGACAAGCAGTAGCTTAAGAAGGGAAAAAGTAAAGCACTTGTATATAAGCTGCAAAGGCTTTCTGTGTTTAAAATACAGCAATTTGTATACTCGTGCTTGCCAGAGCACTGAATTTATCATTCAGCTATTTCATAATGTAGTCAGTAACAGTGTCACATTTAACAGAATTCTAAAATAAAATAAAAATAAAAAGGAAATTAAAATAAAAAGGGAAATTAGTTTTATTCATTTATGAGTTACTGTTACAAGTAACTAATTTATAGGCATAGTAATAAAAGCCGAACTGTGTTCACTAGGTAACATCTACAGCTCTGGAAGAGTATGCCCATTAATAAACAGAAGTGAGTGCAGAATTTTAAGTACCCTTCCCCAGTCCAGAAATATGTTCTGTGAACACCTCACATAAGGGAGTGAGCAATTCAGCTCAGTCCATTAATTGCCCTAAATATCATGGCTGGTAATCTGCAAATTAGATTATAAAACCTCATAGCATATAAACAAATGCTAAGATAGATTGCCTCTGCTTTCTTGGCAATTAGTTTGCAAAACAGTTGCTGTATTTTATGCTTAACCATATTAAAGAGCCAACAGTGATTTCACAGTAAAGCAGCTTCATAATGAATACTGTTTTTATGAATCCTAAGTCCAGCATTACATGTTTATGGTTGCCCATATAACTTGACTTTGAAAGACACTTCTGGTCTCCACTTCACCCAATCAGGTCCTTCCTATAGCACCTCTGGGCAGCCAGGACCTGGGGCTCTAGGCACACACAACAGCATTCTATGTCCTGTTTTCCCCAGATGTGGGGTTTTTTTCCTTGCCAAGAAGATAAACTGGTGGGATATTGAGATATTACCACATTAGCCAGGGTTTTGTGCTGTCTCTGACAAGTGTAGTAACAGATAGTAGATCTGTGGAGACCATCTAGTCCAACTCCCCTCCCAGGGGAGGATCACCTAGAGCAGGCAGCATAGGACAGCATCTAGGCTGGTTTTTGAATCCCTCCAGAGAGGAAGACTCCACAACCTCTTTGGGCAGTCTGTTCCAGTTCTTTGTCACCCTCACAATAAAAAATTTCCTCCTCGTGTTTTTCTGTGAGATTTTGGCCTCTGACCAAGTTGAGGCGATATCAGAGGAGTTTGCATCCCAAAAGTTCAGGCCTCCCAGTTGCTGTTTCAGAAACCCAAAGAGTGCAGGAAGGAACAGATGATAGATACTCACAGCTCACTTGCCTCAGTCAAGTACCAAGAAGGGGAGCCACCCCCTAAGAATGTGGGACACTGTGGCATGGTTTCTACAGTGGACCAAGGGACCTCAGATTCCTGTGACTCTCTCATAACCTGCATTTCTTGGCAGCACTTAGTCACCCACAGCTATTTTGAGATGTTCTGTCATGCTGCCTTGCAGACACAACTCTAAGGACTCTTCCAGATTTCTGCAGTCTTTATCACTCCATAGAAGTACCTCAAACTAAACATCTTGTCTCTGAGATACTACAGAGGCATCATGTCTCCTTCAGGAGACATTATATCATAATAAATGATTATTCAAATATATAAAAATAAAATATATTATAAATATCTAACATTGTACTATCGGATCACAGAAACTCCTGAGTTGGAAGGGACCCACAGGGATCATCAAGTCCAACTCCTGGCTCCACACAGGACCAGCCAAGTCAGAGCATGTCACTGAGTGCATCATCCAGATGCTTCTGGAACTCAGTAAAGCTGGGTGCTGGGACCACTTCCCTGGGGAGCCTGTGCCAGTGCCTGACCACTCTCTCAGTACAGAACCTCTTCCTAATGTCCAACCTAAACCTCCCCTGACATGGGGAGCTTCATGCCCTTCCATCAGGTTCTATCCCTGGTCACCCCAGAGAGGAGATCGGCTCCTGCCCCTTCACTCCCCATTATCAGGAAGCCACAGACCGCGATGAGGTCTCCCCTCAACCTCCTCTTCTCCAGGCATGTTCTGGGTGGTATCTCCCACTAGGTTTCTAGCAAACATTTAACAACAGTGGCCGGGTGGAGACAGGAGAGCTGCAATTCACCCTCCTAAAGCGAGTATGGCAAAACACCCTCTCCAAGGGGTGCTGATGGCACACCACTTGGCTACACACACACATCAAACCTTAATGTTTTGTGCTCCCGTTCTCTTGCATTTTGGTTTCCTTAATTTTCCAGATTCCAACAGGGTATTAATACCCTAAGTTCTCCCCAACTCACAGACGCTGATTTGCAAACCATTGTAAATCTTGCACCAGCAGTTTAAGCATACCACTTTCCTTACACAGGCAGCTGAAAAACCCACACTTTATTCCTTCCAAAGCAAATAAATGTTAAAAAAATATTTTATTCTGCATTTTCAGCTATGCTGGTTGTCTAAATTAGAGTCTGCTGAGCTCAGTAAATTTTCCTACTGAAATTAAGGAGGATTTAGATCAGCTTCACACTGAGAAAATATATTTTAGCTCTTCTACACACACAAACAGCTGGTATCTCAGAGACGTGCATTTTACTCAGAGTGCCTTCCCAATGCCTGTTAATTTCTGCAAGACGTTGTTGCTTGGGAAAGCACATGCTTGAGCTGAGGGCAGCTTTATCTCTGTGCCATTGCACAGTCCCAGTGCTACAACTCCTAAGTGCTCATATATGCAAAAAGCCACGCTGAGATGCAACATTCAGACCGTGAATTTTGCACCATTATCACAACTCGACAGCTCTCATTTCCCCAACGTCCTCAGCACAACGTGAAGTGGCACAGTTAGGAGTATGGAAGAGAAGGGCCTTTAGAGTGGCCGTTAACAAAATACATAGTCAAAGCTTAAGAAAAATATGGTGTTAGCTTGGGTCTGTGTCACCAAGGAATGGCACTCCATTTGCATGACTAATGCATGGGGTTTTTAGGAAAAAATGAGACTATTTTCATTTCCTCGAGATTCCAAGAAGTAGTGCTTCAACAGTCTCAGCAAGGACCTCAGCACATGGCCCAGGAGGTCCTAGCTGGACTCCATGCTCAGAGGTGGCAGTGCTTTCCCTTCACAGTGGACATCTACAGCCACTGCTCTCATGTTCAACATGGCCCTGAGGGTCCCACTCCACTCTTGGTCCACACATGCAAGAGACCATCAGTGTGAAGCATCATGAGCAACATTCACCCAACAATCTCCTAAGAGCATGTCTCCATCCCCTCAAGGTACATGCACTTCTTGGCCAATATTGCTTATCAATCTGAGCAGACAGCATGCAACTTAGCCTTCACCTATTTGAACTCCTTATGGCTTCATGCAGGAACCACCAAAGAGACATTACAGGACACCAATCTAAGTATAATGGACAGCTTTTCATAACCTGTTTAAAAACCAAGAAAATAAACCACCCCATCCACACACACCAAGTTCAATTAGCTCAACTACACTTTCCTGTTCCAGTGAGTTTTACTTACAGGATACAAATTGAGTGTTCTTGGGAAGAAAGGGCCAAATCCAGCACCTGGAAATTGAGAATGAAGCACCTGAAGTTCAGTCATGAAACCTACATCTCCTCTCTCCTGGCCAGGGAGAGACTAATTGCAAATCTCTCCAGCTCTTGCTTCAGAGCATTATATTTTCTACACCAACATAAAATTTTAACATTGTACTTAAAAAAAAAAAGTCACAAAAAAGCTATTTCTAAATGCATTACAGAAACCTTCACAGAACACAGAATATTAGGAGTTGAAAGGGACCTCAAAAGATCATCCAGTCCAACATCCCCTGCCACAACAGGCTCACCTAGATTAGATCATACTTTACCTTCACCTCTAATAACAACTCTTCCTTCTCTCTCAAAAACCATCCCAAGTACCTCCCTTTCACAATCCTTAATTTAAAAATATTCAAAGGCTTTTGCAATAATTGGTTTGGTCTCACCTGGAACACCTGAACAAGCACAGGTGCTGTGATACTGAAACTCCCCCAGACATCTCCTGAGAAAGAGAAACAGCTGGCAAGGTGCTTTCTCCCTTGAGGTTTTAGACTCTGTTGAGTCATTTTCCTATTGCATGTGCATACATCAGCCAGGGCCCATGAACTCAGATGGGTGCAGAAGGTCTTATCCTCTGGGTTGCCTGCACAGAGAGCAGTCACGAGCTGCTGGATGCAGGTAGCACCCAGGTTCACTGCTGCACCCATGCACCTATTTATAGATGTCCAGTCTACTACAACTGGATCATGGCATGTGGAGGCTGCTGGGGACTGATGAAATTGGTGTCCTGCAGAGCTTGGGCTGAGCTCTCCTCAGTAAGGATGGCACCAAATCTGTGGGAATCATGTTGCCTTCCTCCCATGCTGAGAGCATCTCAACAGCTACTCCTGAAGGCCCTCAGTTGCTGAACTTTTGTTTTTTTTTGAGGCAATAAAATTCCCACATCCCCACTCTGTAGCTGGTAAGCTTGAAACAAGGGAGAACTTTGAAAGTGTTTAGATGGGTTCCATTGAAAGTGTAGAGGAATGCAGCCACATCAGCAAAAGGCACCAAAACCCCCACAGAAACCAACTGACTGATGCAATTCTCCTGCAACCACGTTTGACACATGGTGTCCAGGGGAAAAGGAGTAAGAGGAAAATTTCTATAATTTCTGTAATGTTTCTATAATTT
Source organism: Heliornis fulica (assembly GCA_013399135.1). Taxonomy (NCBI): domain Eukaryota; kingdom Metazoa; phylum Chordata; class Aves; order Gruiformes; family Heliornithidae; genus Heliornis; species Heliornis fulica. The sequence goes on from VXBZ01008240.1 coordinate 88,083, forward strand.
TCTACAGAAAAATTCTGTAATTTCTATACTTTATAACGAGGTTGTGTTTAGAGATGTAGCTAATGTTATTCCCCCATAATAAAGACATAATATGTGCTTTGTTTGGGAAAAATTAAATGTTTAACTTTATTTGAAAAAAAAAAAAAAGAAATAATGAGAATGAGAAAAAGATTACTTTTGGCTTAGGTTGACCTAAAATGTTCCTTCTACTTCTGAATTTAATCGAGCAAACAGAAAATCAAAGCAGTCAATTATATGCTAAGCCTTGTGAGTGACACAGACAGAAGCAGGTAATTGAACTTCAGCCCTTCAGATTTATTTCCCCACTCTCCCTTTCTTCAGACACAAAATACACTGGCTGTTTTCATTAAAATACAGTTAAATAACCTAATTCCACCAATGCAAATCTTCCCAAGTATGTTTTGTGATTTGAGGAGGTCTGCTTAGAAACGTGTGACCTTTTGCAGTGCCAGATCCGAGCAAAATGAAATCCGTTTTCTTTACAGTCATTCGGAACAGCTCCTTGTGAATTAGATAATGACAATTTCCTTTAAAATGTCAGATTAACTTAAAATCAATTTAGTGCTCCCAGCTTGCAGCATGACTCAAGTGTTCTTAGGCAAGTTCCTATCCAGACAACATATTTAATGCTATGTTTACCGCAAGTGGCATAAATAGAAGCCTGTATAGCTTATATTAAGTAGTGATGTTTGTTAAACAAAGATGTGATGCATTTGTTTTATGTTCTGGGAATACATCTAGACAGCAGTTTGTAGCCTCTATATTACCAATGACTGAGTGATTGCTATGCAAGTGTGTAAGTGCTCTGTGCCTCTTCACAAATAACGAGGCAGAATGTCTTTATTGCTTTGCTAATTAATACAAAGTTTAGTTCAAGGCTCTAACTTAGCATGAGATCTCGTGTATTGCCTTAGCGTGAGAGTGACTGAGTTTTCCTTATTGAGTTGTAAAGAGAAATATAATTTCTACAGGATTTCTAGGATGCTCTGTGGAAATCTGTAGCTTAGCTAAATTTTTTTGCTCTCTTTTACCAGACTGTGAAATGTTCCAAATAAACTGGGGAGTCATGAGTCATGTAATAGCTATTTCTTTCCAATAGCTTACTTAGAAGTTCCCAATCTGGACCTTTACTAGAGCCAATTAACAAGACCTACAAAAAAAAAAAAAAAAACCCAAAACAACAAACAAACAAAAAACCCTCCACAGGAACAAAAGAAAAAAAATCAAAGGAGAAAAGAGCAACCAGATTTAAAACACAAACAACAAGATAGGAAAACTTTTAACATTTTTTTCAAAACAGTCTAAAAAGCTGTTAAAAGAACAAAGAGTGAAGAAGATTTAGCAAAAAATATATAGATTTTGGCTGTTTTTTCATCACAAGCTTCCTTTTAAATCAATCAGCAGTGCCAGCAAGTCACTCTGGACTCAGCTGACACTACTCAGCATGTTTTGAAAGGAATTATAACAACTTGTGTGTTTGTATGTGCCAGAGATGTAATAAGAAGGACATGAAGAAAAATAAAATGAATTCTAGAAGATCAATAAAACTTAACCCTTTGACTTTGTGGATGATCTCTCTCCATTTTCAGAGTGAGGTGATAAAATGAATACAACATAAGGTTGTAATCTGGCCACTACTGCTTGATTGCATCTATGAACTTATGCATTCACTGGCCATAGATCTATTTTTAAATGTAGATACAGTGCCTCTAGAGAAGAAATGAAATTCCAGATTGGTATTAAAACTGGCTTTGATAAAATTAACATTTGTGCTTGCACTGTTACAGTTCTCAGAGCTTATCTCAGGAAAAGAGAGGGCTTCGTCTTCTCTGCTAGGGGAGAGAAAAAAAAAAAAGGAAGATAACAAGAGATGGAGCAGATGGAGCAAATTCTCAGAGCTGTGTGTGGGAGTCGAGCATTCAGATCCCATTAACCAATATTGGAGTTGGAGGATCAGACTCCTACTCACCAGGCTTCGAAAAAAGCAGGTTCTCGTTTCTCCACATTCGCTTCCTTCTTACGTCTCCCTGACGCCACCCTGGCTCCTCTCTAACAGGCTGGCATTTACGCAGCAGCACAGGGCCAAGTGAGTCTTTCCACGAGGGCAGGGCTCCTCAGCCAGCAAAAAGAAACAGAAAAACATGAAGTACAGATCTGACCTTATGTATATACCACGTGTGTGTACAGATGTGGTACAGAGCAGGGCAAAAATTGTGCCATGGCTGCATCCTACAACCAGAAACAAGCCACACACCATCGGTAGTTCAGTAGATACATTATTCCTTTGGGATAGAGGGTGAAAAGCAAGTAGATAACAGCCAGTATGGGTGTTCAGTGATGCTCCAAAGACTGTTAAACAATGTCTGGCTGTATACATCATCCTTGCAAGCCCTTAATCACAAGAAATTCACTGTTCAGACCAATGCAATGACCTCCATGGAACAATATGCCTGGTGCCAACCTCCTGCACAGGAGGAGCTCATGAGCACAGCATTTGGCACTTATGTCTGCGTGCTGATGAATACTGCAGTGATCTGGCATGTTCAGCTGGGATGGGTACACACTGTCCAGGACTCTTCTCCCTGGGTGATCTCCACAGTTTTCTATCATGGACTAAACATCCTCTTCTCTAAAATCAGATTCTCTGTCCTTGATAGCTGATGAGAAGCAACCATATTCAGCTACACTGAAGCTATTTTATCATGTTAGCTTTATTTTTAACTGACATTAATCACCCAATTATAAAAAGTGACACAGCACTTAGACCCTATCGTTGCAATCTAATTAACTTCCGATCCTATAAATCAGTCTTGTACATCAAATATGTAGTATCTACAAGCTGAATCTCTTATTTGCTCCATGGGGACACTCAGCAGCGCCAGTTATGAGAGAAAAGCAGTATAAAAGGAGAGCAAAGCAGTTCTTGAAGAGGACCTAGATGCACTCTCTTTCTTCCCTCCTTCTTTTCTTGAAGATGTGTGCTGAAGGCACAATCACCTGCCCACTGCTTGGGGCACCCATCACAGAGGTATGTGGGGAAAGCAGGAACATAACTGGGATTGTAATTAATTTTCCCCATTTCTCTGCATGTAGACGATTCAGCAGAAGTGACAGGCATCACATTTTGGTGACTTGCAGCTCAGGGCTGGGGGCTGTGAGATGTGGCCTCTTCACATGAGTGAGAGACACAGATACCTGGTCCAGCTCTTCTTCAGACTGAACTAAGAAGGGAGCTGGGGTTACACCTTCAGCTAGAGCCATGTTCTACAACATCCATAGAATCAGTGTTTTGAGTGACAGCGTCCTACCAGGCCAGCAGAGCTTCTAACAGCAGGCTTAGCTGCTAACTTGTTTGTAAAAATACAGATGAACAGACTGTTCTGGAAAGTTTGTTATAACAGACACCTTGGGGAAGCTCGGAGTCTGGGCTCCTTCCTTACCCTATAGGCTCCTCTGGACAGCCTTGCTTAGCAGAAGATGTTTATTCCTCATCCTGACCTCTCTGGAGGTAATACATCTTCTTTAACTTCCAGGAAAAGTGAAAATAAATATATTCATTTACACATCTAAAACCACCACAAAGCCATTGTAGTTATCAAAGTTCATAAAAGACATAGTTTGAAGAATTGAAAGAACACTCCTGACAATCTTAACAATCTGGTTAAAGACAGGGTGATTCTGCCTGGTCTCTTTTTCTCACAGCCTCCCAATGACTTGCAGCAGACACCATCCTGACGCATGCTTTGTCAGGGGTCCAGCCTGGGCTGCATCTTTCAGACAACCTGTTCATGGTAGATGACACCAGATTTTATAGATAATTTCATTTTTGGAGCCCTCAGGATTGTCTGGCCAGATTTAATCTTTCTTGTTGAAAGATATTTCTTTTGAACAGCTTCAGAAAATAAAACCCGATGTGGCTTTAATAACAACAGGCATTGTTCCACTTCCTTGGGAGAGCAAGCACAGCCTTGCTAGTGCAGATGTCACATTCTTAACAGTCCTTGACTCGCTGAGGGGGAAAATTTCCCCTCCCTCTTCTCAGTGTGAAGTGTATCCACAGCCTGAACCTTATTTTTTATATTCATCTGCACAGCAGCAAGCACAGTGTCCACATTTAAATGCACTGACAGAGGTGGCTGACAACAAACATCCTTCGAGGGCTGTGGCAGCAGTCAAGAACCCTTGTGTTAAAACATGGATAGTGGGAATGAGGAGGGGGCTTTGACTCAGTCTGGCCAGGCAAGCAAATGTCACAGGGTTCAGCCGACAATGCGTTTGCAACACTTACTCCAGAGGGACCCAAGCTCTGATCTCATCCCTAGCAGAAGGTGATCACTTGACTTTGCCAGCAGAGCATAAACAGTGGGCAGGAAACCTGTCTGAGGGGCAAGGCTGAGACATTGCTCCATGCAACTGCTGCATTCCCACAACCCCAGCCTGAAATCTGACAGATGTGAGCGCAAGAACACCCACATGTTGCTGCACCACCACACTGGATATAATGGGCCTCCTGTGCCAGCCCATGGTGGCTTTGTAGCTGAAAGCTTGCTCACTCCAGTCACATCCAATGGAACATGATGGTCTCAGTGAAATTTATTTTGCTTCCCTTGACTAGATGATCAGTGCTTCTAGCAAATCTGACAGTTTCAACCATCATCAATTACTGCTTTCACTATGCAGTGATTCATTCTGTGTCACACTTTCTATCTGAAATCTGTCTTTGAAATCTGCTTTATTTAAAATGGGCAGAACTAAACCAGGAAAGTTGTAAGTAATTCCTCTTTTCAAACCAGTCTCGTGCTAAAAATATTGCACCTTAATAATAGGAATTCAACAAATGTCCCACCTGATATGGGAAATCTTCCTCACAAAGTTGATGCTGCCTGATGGAAAGCTACTCTCAGAAATGCAAGGCTATTACCCATGAAATTTTGTTCTTTATAGCTACAGGTTCACTGCTGAGCAAAGCAAAGTCACCCAAACAAGTTTGTTGCCTGTAGAAATGCCCAAATCTGGTGGTGTTTATGGTCAATCATTGCTCCCCTGCATCCTGGGTCCCTCCACAGCAGGACCTGATGCTGCTCATCAGAAGGGACAAGGTTTTGTGAGATCACTGAATACAAACTGCCTGTCAGGCATGGAATCGATGACCATGTTGTGTTATATCTCCATTCTGCATGGCTAGAGGGAAGGGCTTACAGGGTCTCATGTCCCAAATATGCAGAGACAACTGCCATGTAAAAACCCTCTGCTCAAACCATCCAGGAGGGACAATGAGACCTTTACCATAAGCCTTGCATTGAGGTAAAAGAGAGCTGAAGGTCTGGTTACTCCCAGGACATACCTGAAGGGCTTGACCATTTCACACTTCTCCAAATCTCTGTTCCAGGAACAACAGTTAATTATAACTATGCCAACTGAACATGAGCTAGCAGTGTGCCCAGGTGGCCAAGAAGGCCAATGGCATCCTGTCCTGGCCTGTATAAGAAGTGGTGTGTCCAGTGGGTATAGGGAGGTGATTGTTCCCCTGTACTCAGCTTTGGTGAGGCTGCACCTCGTGTTCTGCAGCCAGTTCTGGGCCTCTCGCTAAAAGAAGGACACTGGGATCCTCGAGTGGGTCCAGAGGAGGGCAACCAAGCTGGTGAAGGATCTGGAGCACAAACCTTATGAGGAGCAGCTGAGGGAACTGGGGGTGTTTAGTCTGGAGAAGAGGAGTCTGAGGGGAGACCTTATCCCTGCCTGGAATGACTTGAAAAGAGGTTGTAGAGAGGCGGGTAATGGTCTCCTCTGGCAAGTCACAGGTGACAAGAAAAGGGGGAATGGGCTTAAGCTGCACCAGAACAGGTTCAGATTAGATGTTAGGAAGAAATTCTTCACTGAAAGAGTTGTTGGGGTGTGGAACAGGCTGCCCAGGTAGGTGGTTGAGTCACCATCCCTGGATGTATTTAAAAGACAGGTAGATGCAGTGCTCAGGGATCTGTTTAGAAGAGGACAAGTACGGTTGGACTCGATGATCTTAGTGGTCTTTTCCAACCTTGTGATTCTGTGATTCTGTGATTCTGTGTGATCCTGTGATGGCAAGGCCAGTAGACATGCCAAGGAAGAGGCAAACCATAAGACTGGAAAATCACTCTGAGAGGATGCTACGCTCTCAGGCAGCAGAATAGTAGGGTTATCTGATGTCACAATTGCTCTGTGGAAGCACAAGACCTTCACACTTTGGAAATATACACTTTCTCATTTCAAACAAAAAAAATAAATTGGGTTATATACTGACATCAGAATTGTCAGCTGTTAGGCTAAGTTGAATAAGGCTTCACAAGACCTGGGCTTGATTTCTGGCAAAGCCAGAGCCACTGGCCTCTGAATGACCTGGAACGGGTTGTTTTCCTGCTCTGTGCCTCAATTTCTTCTCCTGTCAAATGAGGCCAGTGGTATTGATTTAATGTAAGATCTCCTGGTGAAAAATCTTACATAAGAACGAGTGCTATTATTACTTTTCCCCACCCAAACACAAGCTGTGATGTTTTATTTCAAATATTCTTAGCAATAAAGAAAATATTATCTTGTTCACTGAGTGTAGGTCTGTTTGAAAGCACTTCATGACAGCTTTCCTTCAGTGATCCAAAGTATGGGGGGCTTTTTGAGGTATGTGGTTTTCCTTCTCATTAATTTCCTGCTTAAGAATTTTTCTCAGCAGCAGTAAATATGTTTTCCCATATACAATAATGAGCTACCAGCTACTTCAGCCACAGTGACCTTTCATTCCCTAATAGGAAAAGCAAAATAAAAGCCAGTGAGGAGTCTCTACCAGGCAGGACACTGTGTGTCACAGCTATCAGCAGCTGACCAAAACTGGCAGCTGCCAGCAAAAGAAGCTGCAGCACATGACACCCCTTGTGCAAGGCAAGCAAAGGGGCAGAGGTCCCCAAAATATTATTTCACAGAGTCTCATTCAGATCCTGGAAGTTGCAAATGAGGAAATTCTTTAAGTTGTAATATTCGCCTTGGGAGTGTCTTTTAATGGCAGTAACCACAGCTGACACTCCATCCCTACCTGCAGTCTTCTGGGGTACTCAAATGCTGTGGTTAAGGTTGGTTTAAGTTTTTCACATGAGGACATCTTCCAAGCATTGTGAAACTCAGTAATTAAAGAACCTTAAATTCTGGGATGCTCAGGGGCCCAAACCTGTCTAAGTTATTTCTTCCTGCCATAGGAGGTTATGACAAAAACGCCCAGATGCCTATTTGTCTGATGCAAGCAGAGCAGAAATCACTCCATGACTCCCCCGGCTTCAACTAGTCCACAAGTCTTCATATAAACTAATCACAGTGCAATATTATTCCACTTGTCAACAGTTCGGGAGGAACTGACAGATCCTGGTTTAACTATTTAACTCTGCCAGGGGTAATAAGTTCTCTCATGCATTAAATTAAAAATGACACTTGAAAATAAATACATTATGGACCAAATACAGCACACAAATCGGGAGGGGGGAGAATGGGGGGGGAGGGGCAAAGATTTAAACTGCTGCCTGGTGGAGAATTGCCAATGTAGCAATATCCATCTCATTATCTGGACTTAGCTGGAACACAGCTAAGAGAGCCCTTTGCATAAAGATGCATTTGCTGCAGGCAAATGCCTGCTATCAGCCTGGACAAACAGGGCTGTTTATTTTCTATTGTAACAATGTTCGGGATAAACCTCATGAGGACCCCTTTGGTTGCACAAGCTCTAGATGAAGAAGTCCATGTTCACTCCCTGCCCCCAGCCCCCATCATTTTTGCCCTGCAGCCCATGGTCTTTTTGCAAAACTCCCCTTCTGCTACCATCTGACCAGCGAGGAAAAGCACCGCGTGGTCGGGCTGATAAGACACACTTGCATAACCAGATAGGAGAAGCAATAACATTAATAAAGGCAGATCTTACTTGTAAGTGGAGTGTGTTCCCTTCAGAAGGAAGGAAATGTTTTTACAAGCTTTGTGTTCAATACTCTTGAGTTATACACCTTCTTCCACTGCCAGTGTGGTTCCTCCATAAGGACCGAGTCTACTGTAGGGTCATGGCAGCCCATGTATTTTCCTCCTTTCTGCATCCCTTTTTATCCCAGGGATATTAATTTTGGAGCAGAGTCCCCCATGCATCTACAATTTTATACATAGATACATAGCTTCATTCACTCCTAGTACTGGACCATGTTTCCAGTCCCTTGTTAGGTATTTAGGGTGGACCTTGTGCTTCTTAACCCAGAAATTTAGTCCTCTACCTGTGAGTTGGTCTCCTCTGTAGTCAAAGTAGAGTTAGAGGAATTTGAAAGGAGCAATTCATCCCCTCTTTCTGAATTAAACAAATTACCCAGACAGTAAGTAGGTCTTATGAGTTGAATCTCTCCATGTTGTTCCAGATTGCCAAGCAGTGGTAGGAGGACTGCAACAGAAAAGACAACTGACAGCCTAGCCAGCTGGCTCAGGTTTAGTCATCTCTTCTGCAGACATCTGAGGTCAGGCAGCAGGAACGTCCCCTCTGAAGTTATGCTTTTATGTGAGAAGAAACATCAGAAAGGAGATGTCAGGTGAAGAATATGCTAAATACTCGGTGCCATTGCTATGACCTGAAAAGCAGGAGGTGAACGGAGATGTGATGAAGACTGAAGTTTGCCTGAAGGTGAGAGCCATGTATTGGAGTTGGGAGCATGCAAGGCCCAGTTTTTATAGTCAGGCTGGGAGCTGTGACAGCTGACACAGGTGCTTATATGTTCAAGAACATCTAAAGAACCTGAAGGTGCACAAGTCCATGGGACTTGATGAGAGGCATTATCAAGTCCTGAGATAACTGATGGATGAATTGGCTAAGCCACTCCTCACCTTATTTAAGAAGTTGTGGCAGTCAAGTGAAGTTCCCCAAGGCTGGAAAAAGGGAAAACATAACCCCCATTTTTACAGAGGGAAAAAGGAAAACCCAGTCAGTCTCACCTCTGTACCCAGAAAGACCATGAAGGAGATCCTCCTGGAAAATGTGTTACTGTGCTTAGGCAGATGGAAAATAAGGAGGTGACTGGACACAGCCAACATGTCTTCACAAAGATCAAACTGCTTGTACAAGTGCATGCCTATAACTGTGTATAAGGTTTGGCAACCTTATATACTGGATTACATTGCTGGTGGCTAAGGGAAGAGTAACTGATGTCATCTACCCAGTCTTGTGCACAGCATTTGACACTGTCATACACAACAAAATTGGAGAGACATGGATTTGACAGATGGACAACTTGATAGATAAGGAGCTGTCTGGACACTTGTACTCAAAGGGTTGAGGTCAATGGCTTGATGTCTAAGTGGAGACCAGTGACAAGTGGCATTCCTCAGGGATTGGTACTGGGACTGCACTATTTAGCACCTCTGTCAGTGACATGGACAGTGGGATTGAGCACACCCTCCACAAGTTTGCTGATGACACCAAGCTGAGTGGTGTGGTTGACACACTGGAAGAAGGGATGCCATCAAGAGGGACCTGGGCAGGCTTGAGAGGTGGGTACATGAGAACAGGCCCAGGTGCAAGGTCCTGCATATGAGTCAGTGCAATCCCAAGCACAAGTACTGTCTGGGTGGAGAATGAATTAAGAGCAGCCCTGAGGAGAAAGACTTGGGGGTGTTGGTAGACAAGAAGCTCAACTTGACCCAGCAATATGCGCTCACAGCTTAGAAAACCAACTGTCCTCTGGGCTGCATCGCAGATCAAGAGAGGTGATTTTGCCCCACTACTCTGCTCTCATGAGACCCCACCTGCAGTACTGACCCCCGATACAAGAAAGATATTGAGCTGTTAGAACAAGTCCAGAGGAGGCCATGAAGATGATCAGAGGGCTGGAGCACCTCTTCTATGAAGACAGGCTGAGACAGTTGGGCTTGTACAGCCTGGAGAAGGGAAGGCTCCAGGGAGACCTTATAGAAGCCTAAAAAGTGTGCCTACAAGAAATCTGAAGAGGGAATTTTTACAAGAGCATGGAGTGATAGGACAAGGGGGAATGGGTTTAAACTAAAAGAAGGTAGATTTAGATTAGATATAATGAAGTCCTTCCCTGTGGGGTTGGTGAGGCCCTGGCACGGGCTGCCCAGAGAAGCTGTGGCTGCCCCTGGATCTCTGGCAGGGTTCAAGGCCAGGCTGGATGGGGCTTTGGGCAACCTGGGCTAGTGGAGGGTGTCCCTGCCCACGGCAGGGGGTTGGAACCAGATGGGCTTTGGGATCCCTTCTGACCCAAACCAGCCTGTGATTCCAGGTCCCTTCCAACTCCTGACAATCCGTGACTTTAAGCTTCTATTTATATACACTCGTGGCAGAGTACAGATGTACTGAAGCTCTGAGGCACTGTGGGCAGAGAGCAAAGCCCCACAGACAGGTATATGGGAGTGTATCCAAGCAGCCCAAGTTAAATGTTGGCTCTGTGCTGTGCCCATCTGTTTCAGGAGGAGGAGAAAATAAACAAACACCAACAAGTTATTCTTGCAATTGCTGTTAGCTTCATATCTTGCATATCCTCCCATAATGGCTTTGCACTTTGCATATCTTTGAGAAATAGGCACAGTTGCTGAAAGGTTTCAAACTGATTTGAAAAACTCTTTTGAAAATCTATCCTCTGGTAGGGGATATTGAAAATTTTCTACTGAATATGGGTTCTCTAATAAGTGGTGACCCTTTCAATTCTCTGGGTAATATAAAAGAAATTATCTTAATTAAAACAATCTTTATTAAAGCATCTATTACACTAAGGTTGCAAGGAGATAATGGGACATACGATTTTACCAAACGTCCATTGAAACTAGAAGAGACACATGTGATTTTGGGGTCAGACCCTGCACATTATGCTAGGTGTGTGAAGATATCCATCTGTAGAAGAAATAAACATATTATTCCCACAGCTACTGGAGGATGAAATAATAATAAAAAAGAAGAAACCAAAAGCAAAAAAAGGAGGGCACACAATCTGGGTTTGGAAGCCTCCATCCTGAGACTGTAAAACCCAAACAGAATCATGCAATGTGTTAGGCTGGAAGGGACCTTTAAAGGCCATCTAGTCCAATCCCCCTGTAAAGAGCAGGGACATCTTCACTAGATCAGGTTCCTCAGAGCCCCATCAAGTCTGACCAAGAATATCTCCAGGGATGGGGCCTCCACCACCCATCCAAGCTACCTGTGCCAGTGATCTACCACTCTCACATGGAAGAATTTTTTCCTAACCTAAATCTCCCCTTTTCTAGTCATGCAAAGCAAGCCTCACTTGAGGTTTGTTTTCATCTCTCCTTCCCCAAGTACATCTACTAGGGGAGTGGATTTTTAAGAAAAAGCAGCAAGTAGTCCCACTCATTTTTCCAAAGCACTCTGAAAACTGAGTCTTCTCCATTGTAAAACTGAGGAGTGACACCCAACCAGCCCACTCACTCCTCTATCATTACTTTACATTTGCTTAGCTGGTTCACACTCCTGGCAGAGCATCCCTGGTGACTGCTTCCTCCAGGCTGTCACTCGTGGGATGACATGACATGACCCAGAGGGACCCAGTGGCAACATCAAGGGTCTGGTGGGACACGGCTGTGCAAGAGCTCCCTATGAGGGACCCTTGTCTTACGTGGCTGAAGGGGAGAAAACAAAATCAGTCTCTTCTGAGCAGCCCTGTGTGTCATATCTCAGCTCACTGCTGCTGTGCTGGGCTCCCTCGAACAATGCCTTAGGTGCAAACAAAATTCTCAGAAATCCTTTCCTGAATTACTCAGAGTCATTCATATTCATTACTGGTTATCAGCACGCAAGCAAGGCCCACATTAATTAAATATCTTTGGCATTTGGGAATTGAGGAGTTTGGTCTTGTTTTGTTGAAGTTTGCTTATTTATTAGCAGTATTAACTTATTCTGACCTAACTCTCTCTAACATCTTTCCTGGTTACAGGAATACAGGCTTAGAACAAAGGTGTTTAGAAATGGATCCACAAAGAAGCAGAGAGCACAGCAAAAAGTCCAGAACTGAAAACTCCAATCTCCATTTTTTTTTTTTAATTTCATTTTAAGGCTCCAAATGAGAAAAACACAGGTGAAGTTTGTCTCCTCTCCTTGCCCCTTTCTCAAGAAATCTTAGTACCAAGAAGAATGGCAATTAACTTTGAACCTGTACCTAAATTAATTGCTTCCATTGCCAAAATAATTTATATGAATTTAATTATTTCCATTTATTTAGAAATCTATTCACAATGTTAACACACACGGTGGTTAATGGTGTTTTGGACAGGGATGTGAAGCAGCTTGTAAAAGATGAATTGCCCTGTACAAAACCATAATTTTCATAAAGTTCATTGGCTGTTTGTTTTTACTGCAAGGTGGGTTGGGTTTTTTTGTTTGGTTGGTTGTTTGTTTTTTTAATAGCCTCACTCCTCTTTGTTGCTAACCCCAGTAACATTACCTAGATGGCCTGCAGGGTCCCATTTCAGCCATAATCCTGCAGTGACTGCATCCAGGCACTGATTTATGTTTGCATTTTTGTAAGATAGGAAACTTTTCTAGTGTAACAGTTTCCTTGATTACTGAAGGGCATCAAAACCAGATGAATTATTTCAAAAGCATTAAGGTAATTTGTAACAGGTGCTATTTTACTGATACAAAGCAACTTGTTTAATGGGGAATAAACCGCAAAAATCTCAACTACTATGTAACCCTGCATCACAAAGAAAGCATGATAGAAATCTTTCCTGCAGGAAGAAGCTTGTGCCTTCCTCATCTGCCAAGTCACATCTCAGTCATTAAAATCCTGTTCCTCATGCAGCCTTAGCACCTGGAAAGGCTGAGGATTTGCGACAATGTCTGAGACTTGCAATTAAAGGTGATAAAATTACATAGGAAAAGCCTCCTAATGATGCTGGACCAGATTTCCACAGCAGATGAGCGGGAGATGCTCAGGAAAGAACAAAAAATACCTCAATCCCAAAAGGAAGAACAGACAGCTGAAGATTTGGACCATGGAAAATCACTGTTTTTTCCTTACCCTTCTTTCACTCATACCTATCTCTGCTGTGCTACGCTAATAGCACATGACACTTCCCTCTAAGCCACGAGAGTTACAGATGTTTTATACATACATTCATAACGAGGTGGAATTTTTTATTAAACTTGTCTATGGAAGCTATTGTGGAGCCTGAATTTTATTTACTACAATATAATAAATTTCCAGTGTGGTGGTGACACCATGGTAACAATATTGCTAATGTAATTACGCCTGGCTCTCAAATAGACTCAAGTCTTTGTAACATGTAGCAATGCTATACAATAATTGAATGCGATTAGGTTTCCTTTTTTCTAAGCAGGAGGTGAGGAGCTGAAAATACACTTCTCCATAGTAATTTGAATCTGTAATTATTTGTAGAGATCAATGGGAGGAATTACCCATTCACAACCCATAGCCTTCTGTTTGGTTGTTGTTCCTAAATTAACTGAAATGGAATGGAGAGATTACGATCTGGGCATCCCAGCAATCCAGGGGTGAGGCAGCTTGCTCAAGGTGTATGCACTCAGAGAGACAATCATAGCTTCCAAGAATACACATTTTTTTGCAGAGCTAATCAAACAAAACCCTTTTCATGGTTTACATTTTGTTGCAATTTTCAAGAATTTTATAAGGCTTCTTCTCAGTATTGGGAGAAATGTCTGAATAAGGAGGAATATTTCTATGAAAATATCATGAGAAAAAATGTTCATCTGTGAAATGACAAATGTCAATAAGACATTTATAAGTCAGTGGTAATTTTTTATTGTTGTCATTATATCAGCATAACTGTGATCACACATCTCTGCTCCTGTGATGTGAAGAAGAGATGAACAAATGGGCAGATGAGGCCCTGAAGAAACATTAGCTCCATAAGCACACATTGCATATCTGGCTACTAAATGAAGGCTGGAGCTACTGTGCCTGGATACACACTGATGTAGCTCTGCTGAAACTGATTAAACTCCACTACAATCTGCACCAGAAGGTGCATGTCTCCCCTGCATCTTTACAAATAGAAGTCTTTCTAAAATTATCTTTGTTGAAATTAAGCTTCCTAGTTTAGTTTCTCCTGTGCAGAGAGAAGGTATCTGATGGAGTGAAATGGAAAATCTCATGGAAGAGGGACCAGTCTGTGCGTTTCAAACTGGTTTGTGAACATTCACTGAACTCAGACATTGGCCTCCAAAGCCAAAGGAAAACAAGAATACTACAAGGACCGTGAGTAGAAGAAAATACTGTATCACATGTGGAAGTATCTTAGTCCCTTTAGCGTGACAAAGGTATTTTTGAAGGTGCACACAGCGGATATCCTTGTCCATGCTCTTCATGAGGACGCTGGAAATACAGTCAGGAAACACCTGAAGGGAGGCAATAAAGGGAGCCTATCAAAGGAGGCTGTATTTGCAGTCAATAGAATTACTGGCATGCTTAAACATGTGCTGAGGTGCTTTGCTGGAGGGAGGCCAGATGGCTCAATGTTTTGCAAAAACTGAGCTCTACATGAAACTTCTCTGGGGTCTGGCTGTCCTTCAGTATGGTCCTCCCTGGCCTTGTCACACCACGGCTCTCTTGAGACAAAATACAGATCTGTTTCTCATTTATGCCAAGTCAGAGATGACCCAGCCTCTTTGTTGTTGTTACCATGAATTCTATAGAAATTCCTAACATAAACAGATGCAAGTAATGCATTTGTTACAAGAATATTAAACTTGGGCTATTTTGGTTCCTGAACCTTGTCAGACATTGTAGAGGCTGCATTGAAGATACAATTCCCTCTGCAGTGTGCTGCCAGGTTCTCAGAAGATGTGTTTCAAAAGGAGTTGGCATTTGGAGCAGAAAGATTCCCAGGTATAGACAATGCAAAACAGAGATGCTTCCAGACCTACACAGAGAAATCTTTATCTTTGGATCCAGATTAACACCATTTCTTGAGATGGAGAGGCAAGAATTTTCTTGCAAAAGCCAAGCATATCCAAGTTTTCTCTTCTTAAAAAACATCCTGTGATGTAGTCCATCCTCTTGTCCTCCACTCCCCAGACAGTCTGGGCTGTAGGGTACTTCCAGTCAATGTACGTGCCAGAGCAAACCCAAATCTTTTATGAAATGACCCCAAAGACAGGGACAGAGCATGTGTGCTCTAACCTCCTGCAATCAGTGAAAGTAAAGGATGCCAGTCCAGGAGCTGAGAGAAGCACTTCAGGCCAACAAGGACCAAACCAGACCCAGCAGCAGAGTATTGACCTAGGGCTGACAATTCAGGTGTATTCCTGGGCTTTGTTTCATGTGAAATACACAAAAGTTGCTGAGCACTGACAGTCATCCCGGAACTTTCCTTTTCAGACAGGTAAGCTAACTGCCAAGCTCAATTTTTATGAACACACTTAGATACATTACTTTTTCCAAGTCTAAGCAAATAGAGACACTGAATTACTTTCATTCAGATCACAGATTATGAAATTCAGCAAGGCTGGTCAAGGTGGTGCTGAGTATGAAATCCTGTACCCAACCCAAAGATAAAATATCAGGACTTCAAATGCAGCAGAAGGAAATGAGTCCCTTGAAGACATTGTACTGAGAGAAAAGGAGTTTTTTTACATAAAAACTTGTTTGGAACTGAAAAATCCCCCAACCCCAGAACTATTTATTCTTACCCTAAAAAACTGTCCTTTAATTTCTAACTCTATTATTAAGGTGATCCAGAGCACATCCAAGCGGGGTTGGGGCTGTCTGACTACAAGATAAGGATAGACTGGTCTGTATGCAGTGCTCTACACTTTGTCAAGCTGGGTGTTGTGTGTAAGTAAACCTCATAGCTATTGGTCATTCTGAAAAGGAAATTAATGAGGACACAGCTTGTTTTTGCAATATGATAGGTATGTCTGCACTGCTTCACCCAACTGCCTGGAGCTGTTGGTGCTTATTTGTGTTGGGTAGGATACAGCTATCCAGAATCCAGATAAATAATAATCAGTGGTGACCTTTGAGAAACTTCGAAGTCGTAATCAGAGCATTGAGAGAGACAACTGGGAAGTGACTTACAGGACCTTTTATGATCAACATGGTGTATTAACTGGAGTTAGAATGAGCACAGCGAGAAGTGCTCCAGCCAACAGTCTGCTCTATCTGCCAGTACAAGCTCTACTTCCAAATGTCCACAGAGGCAGTTGGTATGAGGAAACTGCTCCCTGGCATTGTCCTCTTCATGACACTCTTAAATAAGCCATTCCTAGGGCTGACACACAGGAGGGCACCAGGTTCATGCCTGGCACTGCCAAGAAGTAGTGTATGGTAAAGTAGGTGGAGTTGCACCAGCTCACTCACCAAGGGCTCTTCACTCCCAAATCCCAGACTGACTCTTCTGACCTGCTTGTGAATCCCCCCCTGCAGTCAAGTCATTTAGATGGATGGAAGGAAACTCTCCCTCTATTGTAATGTATACCAATCATGCTGTAAGAGATGTATGGTTAGAATCATAGAATCATAGAATGATTAGAGTTAGAAGTGACTCCCAGAGGTCATCTAGTCCAACCCCCCTGCAAGAAGCAGGGACACCCCCAACTAGATCAGGTTGCTCAGGCCCTCATCCAACCTGGCCTTGAACGTCTC
Organism: Heliornis fulica; assembly: GCA_013399135.1. Taxonomy (NCBI): domain Eukaryota; kingdom Metazoa; phylum Chordata; class Aves; order Gruiformes; family Heliornithidae; genus Heliornis; species Heliornis fulica. The sequence continues at coordinate 104,738 of VXBZ01008240.1, forward strand.
CAGGGATGGGGCATCCACCACCTCCCTGGGTAACCTGTTCCAGTGTTCCACCGTTCTGACAGTAAAGAACTTTTTCCTAATATCCAATCTAAATCTCCCTCCCTCTATTTTGAAACCATTACCCCTTGTCCTGTCACAACAGGCCCTACTAAACAGCCTCTCCCCATCTTTCTTGTAGGCTCCCTTGAGGTACTGGCAGACAGCTATAAGGTCTCCTCGGAGCCTCCTCTTCTCCAGGCTGAACAGCCCCAACTATCTCAGCCTGTCCTTGTAGGAAAGGTGCTCTAGCCCCTTTATCATCTTTGTGGCCTCCTCTGGACCCTCTCCAACTGGTCCATGTCCTTCAATGGTTCTCATGAGTTGGAAAGATCAGCCTGTGTGTTTTCTTTTCTGCAGGCTTTATATGTGAGACTTGGCAGTGTGGCTCTCGAGGGCTGTTGGAGGAAAGTACTTTTGCAAGTGGGCTGCTTCCAGCCCACAAGTTAGGCGTCTCAAAATGGTTTAAGGCTATCTGAAACTGTGCTGTGCTGGGACCTAAGTAGGTGTAGGATGCCCAGAGTTCATTAATTCATATGTGAGCTGCTCATGATTGTAAGACATGGCAGCATGCCACTCCTACCAAGTCTCATATAGATAAGTATTTTTATTCATAAGCAGATCAGTAGATACCAAAGTCAGTTGGGGTCATAGGGTTTGCAAGGTACTTCCCTTACTCTGCTCACTGTGCTTTTATTAAAAATGTTACAGATATTATAATAAAGTTGTTTGCTGGTTTTACACTTTGGCACATTCCTCCAGTAATCCATCACTGGCTATGTCAGAGAAAAACCCACAAAACTCGATCAGGTGGAAATAGTTTGTTTTTCAAAGGAAGAAATTTCCCCCGAACTGCAGTGCATTATGAATTTTCCATCTCTAGCGGATCTACAGAATGATATTTGAGTCACATTGAGAAATGGAGTTGCATGGTTGGATGAAAGCAGTAAAAACAATCAAGGGCCTTGCTGAGCATGTAGTGTTGCTGCTCTGCTTTGCTCCAGCTCTCCATGAATTACTATCAGTTTTGCTGCACCAAATGAAGGAAGACACTTTGGAAAACCACTGAGCAGAAAAGTCCTAGCTCTGCATAGATTTCTGGATTTCTTTGGTAAGTAATTTAGATGCAAGAGTTTCTTCCCAATCTTTCAGTCTACTAGCTTGCAATTTCTGGCTGGCATCACACCATCTGCAGAAAACTAGTATATGCACACCCAACTGAACCTGCAAAACCAAGTGGTTGTGCCAGTGCTTGGCTGTTCACTGGTTGGTGCTTACAGCAGTGGTGATGACAATAGCAAAGCCAGATGTAACAAAGAACCTGCTCCTTGCTGTGTCCCTGCTGCTGAAAGACCCATGAGTCCATTTATCTGCTTTCACAGCACTGACAAGTCTCAAGCCTGTAGAGAGACTCTCCACAGACCTGCACTTGTCCCATAGCCTGTCCTGCACTTGGGTGGTCCCACAATTGTCAGAGATAAGAAATATGAGCCACCAGGATTTGGCTTTTTCAGAGCAGGCAACCAGCTTCACAGTGCAGCTCAGGGCTTCATTAAATGCTTCAGACAGGGGACTCAGACTGGAGTCCTCGTGTGCAGATAATTCTCATTTACAGCCTTTGTAGCAAGTTTTAATCTTTTCTAAACAGCTCCCTATGGCTCCAAAGGGACACATCTGAATGGCCCTAATAAGTTGTCATCATTTCACTAATGGGGATTTAGTGCCTGACTTATGGACAGAGACCTAATTCCACTTCTCACTGCTGCCCTGCAGAAAGAGTGGTCCTGCTTCACCTTTCTCCCTTCTTGTGTCCAATAGATACGATTGCCCTGACATTAGGAATCACTTCAGATGAAGAACCTAATTCCCTTCCACAGTTAAACTAAGCAGAGGACTTTGACCATCACAGTTTTTAGTAGACATGGGTGGGAAGAGAAAGAAAACTGTTCCATGCAGAATTTCTATCATTTGCTTCAGATGCATAGGAAAGCATACACAGCGCGATGGCCAGCATCTCAGACACACAATGCCAGGAGGCACAACAGGAGGAAAAAGCTCTATTTTTAAAGCACCCTTAGCGACTGCTGTACACAGAGGTGATAGAGAGAAAAAGGACTGGGCTCTTGCGTGGGTCTCCCTTGAAAATTTGGTCCCTACCCCCTGCAGGTTACAAATAGTTGGAAATCTTTCACCGACATCATATCTCACTACTGATGTGCCTGTGGCTGTTTTCTGTATTCTTTAAGAGCCTTCCACTGGAAGAGACACCAGCATTCTCTGGCATGAGGAAACAGAAATATTTTCAGGCTCCAGCTGCCAAAAGCTGCGCTAGGCCTCCAGGAGAGTACATCTGCCACAAGGTTGTATGGCTAACACTAGGCCAGAGAGGACATTCCTTTGTCTCAGACCTCTTTGTTGCAACCTCTCAAACTACCAGCACAAAGGGTTGTATGCTTTGCCTCTATAGATGCTATGAGGAAGGTATTGGGAGGTTGGAGGTCAGAATTCTTTTTAATGGTGGGGATATAGGTGAGACAGAGATAGTTCTCAGGGCTGCACAATGATAAGTAGACAAAAATTGCTTCTGTGACCAAATTGGTCACAAGAAAAAGATTCTTCGCTTTAGGAGTGGTTAAGCACTGGAGAAGGATGCCCAAATAAGCTGTTGTGGTAGGTTTGCAACGTGGCTTCTTTAAAAAAGTTTCTTAAGGGTCCAACAAAGTAAATCCTTCTGGGCTCCCAAGGCCAAACTCCCAAACCCTGTTACAGACAAGGCCATCTGGGCCAATCAGCGCCGGTCACAGGCCTCTGGGAATCACATTTTAGAGAGAGAAAAATTCAAATAGCCACATTTTGCCACTGGAGAAGGGAGTGAGAAGAGATAAGAAACTTTGCAGACACCAAGACCATGGAGTATGAAGAGACCCCACTTGTAGCCTATGGAGAGGCACTTGGGCCAGGCAGGAGCCCACCATGGAGCAGGTGGAGGAATATGGAAGAATCTGTGACCTACATTGGAGCAAG
>VXBZ01008240.1:108058-203188 GCA_013399135.1 Heliornis fulica
TGTGTGTAGTGTAATAAATTGGAGAGTTTTCTTGCCTTTATTCTGTGTTGAGTCCGTTTTGCCCGTGATGCTCACTGCAGAATGATCTCTCCCTGTCCTTATCTCGACTCCAAAGCCTCTCAATATATTTTTTCTCCCCTGTCCAGATAAGAGGGGAGTGATAGAGTGGCTTTGGTGGGAGTCTGGCCTCCAGCCAGGGTCAAACTACTACAGCTGTTCAGTCTTCATCCCTGGACATTTTCAGAATCCAGTTGGACAAAAATCCCCAAGAAACCTGACCTAATTTTGAAGTTAGACCTGCTTCTTGCAAGAGATTGAACTGTGGACTTCACAAGGCCCCTTCAACCTATGTTATCCAATGACCCTGCAATTCTCTGGGTGGTTCAGAATTTGGTTTATCAGCAATAACACATTCAGAACTATGTAACATGTTGATGTTAGCCTAGTCTCTAAAAATCACCCTAAACTTCACATAAATAAATCTTAATCATAAACTTAAAACTCAAAATAAACAGACAAAACCAAATTATCAAGTAATTCAAAGACTAAATTAATTCCTTCCTTCTCCATGTCCATTTGGAAAGATGAAGATCTAATTCAGATAGAGTATGGCACCCAGCCTTCATGCATGTAATAGTACATCAGGGTGCAATTACAGGTTAGGAAATAATTTTTTTGGCAGTAGACCTTCATATTCAGTCATTTTCCTCCAGTGTCCTTGGGTTTCAGTTCAGACTTTTCCTTCTCAGCCCTGAACATCCTCAGCAGGCAGGTTCAGCACTCCTCACGCCAAGGTTGTGGTTGTCCTCACTTGGGAAATGCCTGTGCTAAAGCAGATTACCTCTATGGACTTCACAAAATCCTGATGAGGATTCACTTGCTTTGCCTTGGGAAGAGATGTAAACATCTCAGTGCCAGCCCTTCCCATGCATGATAGTTCCTACCAAGATGTGAATACACAGCAGCATTAAATCCAAACACTAAACAAGGGATGTCATTGTGCAGCTCATTGCTGACTGTCTTTTAAAGCAAGTCACAGTGATAATAAAATAACTGGACATCATACCAGGTTAGGCACAACTAAACACAGTTTAGTCCCCAAACATGTCTTTATATCATATTTTGTGAAATCCCTAATTTAAAGGATAGACTTATCCCTCAAGCAAAAATGTTCCTAGTCAATAAAAGGCAGAAAAGGCGAGAATGCTGCAAACATCAGTGAGTGAGGAGGCTGAGAGCGTTAGTCACTATTTGAATAGCAGCAGAGGGCTAGCACGGAATAATTGACCTAGTTTTTCAGTATCACGTGGCAGACTAAATTACCCTAGAAGGTATGCCCTGACCTCACACCTGCTGGCAGACAAGTCCTACATCAAACCCACGTGCTGGCCTGAATTCACCAGGGGCTCTTACGAGAGTGCAAAAAATACTAACGTTAAACAACACTAATGCACATATGTTAACCCAACAGTGGGGATCGGGTGTGGAAACCACAATCCAGGGTGCCAGGCTAATTTCCAAGTCCTGCCTATGCCTCTGATTATCCCTGGTCATACCATTCCCCAGGCATCCACCTGTAATTTTGTCTCAGGTCAGCTATGTCTTCTGCAGCAAAAATGGGAGTTTTCTACCCTGTAGAACAGGTGGGTCAGCAGGCTCAGGGAAGCTGTAGTTATCCTGCATCCACTATATGAGATGAGATTGTTCTTTCTTCCAGTTCCACAACCCCATAGTTTTAGATTACTGATGTCATGTTTTTCAACTGTACATGCTGTGGAGTGTTGTGCTCTATTGCTGGGAAAGTGCATGCATTTCCTTCAATATCCCATACACATAACGTGTATTGGTAAAGGGTGTAATTTCACCATAAAATCTATGTGTTTCATTATGTGCTCCACATGATCTATATATTCTATCACAAGACGCTGCCCTCTCTGTGTTACTTTATGTTACATTCCTCATGAGGTTTCCTCAGCTTCTATGGCAGATTTTTTTATGCCCACATAACCTTTAAAGATATACATGTTTTTTGTTACAGGTACAAAAACAGTTAGGGTCATATATTGCAGCTTTTATTACTGCTCATGGAGAGGTCTCATTACACCGAAAGAAACAATAATACCTGCTTTAAGGCAAGACTTTATCTTTTCAAGAGCCATATATGTTCCTTTTGTCTGCAGAGTAATTTTTTTTCTTTTGGTACTAAAAGAGGAAATGTGCAGAGGAAAAAAAAAAAAAAGGTCTGTTCTTTATTGACTTCACACAGCCTTTTCACATAATTTCAGGGATGTAAACCACTGCAAAGGCGGACTTCGCATCGACAGTGGGAGCAGTGCTTCATACAGACAGCAGCCCTGAGACTTCGCTGCTGAAAAATCAATTCTGGTCTATTGGAGTCAAGAGCCTACGCTGGTATAAATGAGAGAAGCAACTGACCTATTTTCTTAGCACAACTTTTCTAAGACTGACTGATTGGCTCATGGACACCTTTTGAAATTGCAGCCGTTTTGTTTTTCATCACTTTGTCCCAGTTTTAGACTGTTGCACCACCACTGAAGTCACACCAGTTAAAATAGGAGCAAGGAAGTGCCGAACCACTGTCACCAAGCCCACAACACAGGTTTGGGTGTGATGGCCAAGAGCCTCAGTTTCCTTGGCATCACAGAAAAGTGTGATCAAACTCAACTTCTGCGGCAGATTGCTCTGTGCATTGAGGACCTTCACACACTGGGCAATGCAAAGTGACTTTCACACAAAATGTGTGTCACAGTGGACAGTCCCATCACAAGGAACCTCCTAAGTGATCTTCTTGTCAGACATGAGACTTTGTGGAGCACAGTCATTCCCTGTCTGGAGGGAGACTACAATGCAGGATCGTGGCAGCATGTTTGAGTACATGTGCAGGAATTGTTTATGCTATTTCTATCCTTGTAGTTTCTAGATCTCTCTTCTTAGCTGTGATGTAAGTCCCACCACAATTCTAAAGCAGAAACTTTCCTCACTTTGTATTCACTGGACAGAGAAACACATCCAGAGGGCAATCCAGATCCAAGGGAAAATTAATTTCCTCCTGGAACTGTCTTAATAGACAGCAGACCTCAAGGGTGTTCAGTAAATGTCATTAATCAAGAGAGATGATTATAAACCACATTCCTCAAAGTCAAACATGGAGCACGGGGTAGAAACAGTGACTCAAAATGGGTGTCTTCCATCTATGTCATGACAGCACAGGGTGGAATCCATGTTATCTGATGAAGGCATCTATGTTGCATCTGGATTTTAGGTGCCAGTGAAGTTGTTCTTCTAAATTAAACACCCACACACAGTTGGTGAAGGGAAATCAAGATCTCTAAAGGTGTGAAAAGTGAATCCTGTTTAGCTTTTTTATCTCTGCTTCCTTTTGTTTTTAGGACTCCTAGCCCATGCAGGCTCTTTCTTAGGCCAACAGAGTCAACTTGTGTGATGAGTGTCTAAGCTCTGTTGCACAATGTCTAATGTAGTCTAATAGCTAAATCCAGGTTCACGGTGAAGGTAGAAAAGTGTTTAATACTTATCTAGATTTCTTGTGTGACGTCTTCTTTATTCCTCCTGTTTTATTCCTCAATTCCTTACTAGCATAGCAAGAATGCTATTTATCAAGCTCAGATGAATGTTTTAGGACAGAAGTAGAAATATTTGTGAGATATTTGAGTACCATACTAAAAACTTCACAAAGGTTACATGGAAACATCCCTATTTTCAGTGCATAATTGTAGATTTTATTTTTAGCTGAGACATAAATACACTGAATTTCATACACTGAATGAGAAGATGTGAAGAAATGAAGAACTGCTACACTGCACACTGAAAGCCCATTTTCCAAATGATAGTGAGAATGCACATGTGAAAAGGGGCAGAACTAGGATTAACAAACTTATCCTCATTTTGTCATTTATTAACTCCTAGTAAGGGGAAGAGCTTTGCAAGGAATATCGATGTGGAACACTGTTTATTGCCTCTTTATTCACAGGCAGTTTTTATCAATATTACTGGGACTCAGCGAAACAAATACAGGAAGGAAATGAGGAATGGGAAAGGGGAGTGGTGGAGACAAAGGCAAGGGAAAGAGAAGGGGAAAGAATTTTATTATTCAGATATAAACTTTCAATCATGCGCTTCAAACACTGAACATCTTTCAGATGCTGCCATTAGCACAGAGCCGAGAGCTCCTAGGTTCCCCTTGCCTTTCAGCTGGTACGCTCCTTCCACATCCATGGAAACACTCCATTCTCCTCGGATGCTTGAGAAGTCAAGGCTGTGGGGGAACCTTATAGCAGCTTTCCAATCCCTGAAAGGTGCCTATCAGAAAGCTGAGGAAGAACTGTGCATGAGGACATGTAGCGACAGGATGAGGGGTGATGGTTTTGAACTAGAAAAAGGGAGATTTAGGTTGGATATTAGGAAAAAAATCCTTCAAGATGAGGGTAGTAGATCTCTGGCACAGGTTGCTCAGAGGCCCCATCCCTGGCGACACTCAAGGTCAAGCTTGACAGGGCTCTGAGAAACCTGATGTAGTGAAGATGTCCCTGCTTGCTGCAGGGGGGTTGAAGTAGATGACCTTTATAGGTAGGTCCCTTCCAACCTAACACATTCTATGATTCTATATTGTCCATTTCATGGGAGTTTTCTACTAGAGAAGATGGAGAAACTGAAACAAAGCTCTTAGCATTAAGAACAGGACTGACGTCTCCAGGATGATGCTTCCCCCCAAGAAGAGTTCAGCCTTGAAAAACATTCATAAGCAAGATACCACAAGCAGCTTAAAGTTCATATTGCTGAAAATGCCTTTTGTATGAAATTCCTACCGTGTATTTACGAAACCTCTGCCCTCACCAGATAATAACAGATTACAAATTACAAATGAATGCAGCGGTATTTCATTATTAACTGTAACATGTTCCCAAGCTGTTAAGTCTCATGGTCTGCTGATCATGCCTGACCCACAAATGGAAGTATGCAGTGCAATAAAATTCCACACACTCTCTGTGTCCTTTCTAATTAGTGAATGAGTCATGCCCTGTATCTGCAGAGCGGAACTGCACTTCCTTTCTCTGAGAGCATCTATAGATCGGCGTGCAGATGTCAATTTAGACTGTGCTGTACACCACAGTTTTGGAAGTATCAGCAGACTGGGAGATGAGCTTTGTGCCAAAGCTGCAGGCACCTCCAGGAGTCGGCTTTTGGAGCTGTCTCCTTCAAAATCTTTGTGGGATTTGATTTTATTTTTTAGATTAGGTGCACTTGGGAGGTTTGGGTGAACCTGAGCATAGATTAACTCCGTGCTTGTCTTTTTTCTTGTGTGTGTGACAGCAAAGTGTCCTTCAGCTGGATGGAGGGAGGCTGTTTCTGAGGGTATTTGTCAGAACATCAACAGAGCTAATCATGATGTGCAGATTGCTGCTCCAGCTAAAGGGCACTCTGCTGACAGTGAGGTTTGTGCTTCTACCGGAGGGACTTGCTGCCCAGCAGTCCCACTGTTCAGGAAAAAGAATAGGCTAGTTTAAATGAGGTCATTAAGTCACTTGGCCAAATTCCTACCCCAGGCATTTATCCTACATGTCTCCTCCAATACTGTAGCACAATCATTAATTGAAAGCTGGATTTCAACTGAGTAATGCAAGTCTCACCCTTACCAGCTCTCTGAACCACCATGGAATTTTTAAGTCTCAGATGCCAATGGAGGCACCTGACCCTTTTCCAAACCCTGAGGCATTGCCTAAATGCCAATGTCTTAGACTTGTCTCCCCACACAGCACAATGCACAAGCAGTCAAGAAGCTCCCGTTAAGTTACCCCAGCATAAGCCAAACCACCTTCTCTAGAAAAGCCTTCCAGATAGGCTTCACCTGGTATCTGGTCAGAAGTGCTGATGTAGTTCTGACCAGATGGCTGTCCTTCCTTCCTCTACAGCTGGCTGAATTGCCCTGCTGTTTGCAGCAAGGGCACAGCAGAAATGGAAAATAGCCCCAAGTGATGGACTTGCTCCAAACTCATCTGAATTGATAAACAGAGGCTAAATTTTTCAAGTTTGCATAAGAAAAGGGTCGATTTTTCAGCGTAATCTGGGCTGGATACAAACATGACCACTCCTGGGCAAATGGATTTTGCTCTTGGCCATTCCTCTGACACCCAGGCTCTGTGAGAACACACCACTCCCTTTCTCTGAGCAGATGTGTAGGACCACACAGCAGCTCTGTATTTTGGCCAAATGGATGGCTTGCCCATCCCAAATTCTGCATGCAAGTTCAAAGACTGTAGCTGGTTTGCTCTGAAGGCACTTAACTATTATCCCATCAGCTGCAGACATAATTACCACAGAAAGACACATATTGGTGTACTGGGGGCATGCAAAGAGAAACGGAAATTAAGCTGTCTAGGATTTTAATGGCACTAGCATAGATTAAAATGTTATTTTTCCATCAGTCCTTTTCTTCCTGCATTATTTTGTTTTAGCAATTCTCTCAAAAAATTCCATCTTCATCTAGTTGTATTTCAATCCATTCAGTAAATTTCCCTGGTGGAATTATTATCCTCATTATTATCAACAAGTGCAGGCTGAAAGACTGAGAATGAAGGAAAAACACACACAATAAATGTCTGAGGCTGCAGGGAGCTCTCACACAGGATTACCAAGTACTGCCCTCCCAGTGATGGGCCCGAAATAGTGCACAAGCAGCGTTGCACAGCCTGTGAAGTTTCTGTGGGTATCGTCTGGACAGAAGGGACAACAAGGTATGGGGATCTTGCTGCAGGAGGAGGAAATCTGGGCTCTCCATTCACCTGAGTCACTGTGTTGTTGCTCTTTTAATCTCAGAACTTCCTGAGAATGGTCTGATTCATATAAATATGGTTCATATATAAATATGAAATGCTTTTGAAAGGCATCTCTGTATGACTTGCTCAGAGCCATATATAAGGGGTGACCTACATCAATGCCTTCCTTACATCGTCCACATCTCATAAGCGAGAGCTTTGCAGGAAACTTTATCCAAGTCACTTTAAAAAAGGGAAATTCCATAAATATTTTCCATAGTTTTCCATTACATAACATGCATCACTAGCACACACAAGTAGGAAATCTAATAGTTTTTTCATTCTCACACAATTATACTTTCCCTGACAGCAGCACAGGAGAAACAGCTAGTTCCCAGAATAAACAGGGGTAGACACAGCAAAGCATGAGCTAGCTGGAGTTAATTACACTATGGTAGATCTATGGCTGCAGCAATTTAGGTCTGCCAGATTTAAAGAGCCAGTTCTCAAAAGATGCATGTGGAAGTAATCTCCTGATGCTCCTTTCAGGTGGAAAAAATAACCCAACCAAAAAATACTCTGCTAACACTAGTGGAAGTCTCACTCATAAACTGGGGACACCAGGCTCAGCACATAGGAGCTTTGGAGGATGAATGATTTCCCTACTAAAAAATGCCAATACCAGTACTTCAATACCAAGATAGCTTCACAGTGTGGGAAAACGTGTGGAATTTGGCACAAACTTGGAAGATCCTTTCATAACTACATCAATAAAATAAGGTGGAATTCACTCCCCAAAGCCACAGGACAGAAGCAGTAGCTCCAGCCCTCTTTTGTAATTGATAGCAGTGAATGAGACAAGTTCATTAATAAGTCGATTATTGCCCACTCAGAAATTTTTGTTCAGCATTAAAAGGATGCAAAGAAAATTCAGGTACCTCAGCTTTAATGGACCTTCTACTCCTGTTCCTGGTCAAAGTCGTGATTTTGTGTTGGGAAGGCTTATGTGGAGTTGCTGCTGAAGTTGCAATTTAATCAGACTAAAGCCTAAAGGTGGCTGAAATTAATTCCCCTTTTGAAAAGAGGCTGACGTGAGTTCCTCATTTTCCTAATGAAATAACAACACTGCCACATCCCATCAGGAGCTGTGAGGTATAACGAGCATTTTAAGGTACCTAGTTATTCTGGCAGTCAGAACCACCTGTCTCCAAAAAGTCAACATCATGTGTACCTCTTCAGAAAGAGGAGCTTCCTATCACAAAATCACAGACCTACATGACAATTTAGGTTAATGGGACCATGTGAGGTCTCTGGGTCCCCTGTACAAAGAGGGAGTAACTTCAAGGCTGTGGTCAATAGTTTCCCAAGTGTCCAAGAATTTTCTTCTACAGGTGTGTCAGTGTTGCATCTCTGAGCATAGCCTGGCTTTACTGTCCATGTAAGTCACTCCAAGCACCAGAAAGCTGCTACTGCACCCTTGTTATCTCTTCAAACTAACCAAGACCAGTTCCCTTTGCTTCATGTTCTTCCATGTCCCCCAAACTCCTAAACATCTCATTTGGTCCTCTCTTTGGCTCCCTGCCATTTACTAAGAAATACTGATCTTGGTATAGAAATACAAGGTTTCTAGATCCATCCAAGACCTCACACTTCAGAACTGCCATGCAATTGCATGCTGGAGAGGTAGTGTGAGTTCATCAGCTTCAAAATGTATCAGCTATACATGGATCTATTTTAATCTCCTTAAGTCACGTAATTTGGACACCTGGCTTTACAGATGGTCAGACAGTAAAAATATAAAAATATTCCTGGTACATCTGTTTCAACGTTTGCAAAATACTGTCTCCTTAAAACTTAGAGCATATGCAGCCCATTGCTAATATTCCTAATTTATAATGGCTTCTAAAGGCACCAAACAGTCAGAGGGTGATGCTTATTGAGTGCTGCACTTCTCTTCAGGAGGAGACCACGTTGTCTCAAAGAGCTCAGCCCAAGGAGTCTGCAAACCAGACTACAAAAGTTGCAGGAGGAGAAGGAGAGACACAGATGTGGGAATGGAGCATCTTATTCACAAAATTGTCAACTGAGGAGACAGATATAAGACTCAAGTCTTGAGACTCACAGTTCACTCTTTCATATACCTCTTTTCCTTTTGCACACCTTGTAGGTTTTATTGAGACATCTGTTGAAGTCCTCTTTCATCTTTGGCTTCTGCAAGAATTATGAAACATGAAGTAGTCATTTCTGGCTTAAACCATTAAATCCTAAATATTTTATGTCTCTCCATCATTTATGTTTCTGCTGTGGATTCATTCCTAGTGTTGTTCTTGCACAAAGGCTGATGCTGAGCACCATAACGCTACCCTAGTTCCATGGATGTGGAAGTGGGTGAGGAAAGCACACTCTCGACTGATTTTATACACATTATTGAAAGCAATATTGCTGACCTTCAACATGAAACTTTTCTCTCAACAAAACAGACTGTGGGACAGAAAGGAGTTTGAGAATTCACCAGGAAAGTGTTACCACCCAAAGCCATCAAATGGATGTTTGGCACTACTTGCAGAAGCAGAGGACAGCGGGGTCCCCTTGACTCATCAGCTGAGGACAGACATTGTTCTGGTGGGAAATGGAGCTGTATAACCTCATTCAAAAGTTTGAAATTTGTCTCCCTCTTCCTTTATCAGCTCTATATTTTGTGGCCAATATATATTCTGTATTTCATCAGGGCCTGATTCTCATCCCGAGCTAAAGCCTCATGCAGGACTGCTGGGTATGAGCAACAGGAGTCTGTTCAGCTTTCTCCCGTGCCTACATGATAAATCAGTTAGTTATCCCTTGACATATTTAAGGTGATTGCTATTTATAGCACAATAGTCCCCCATCCCATCTTCACATCATATCTTCATCCCCTGAGAAAGTCTGACATATTTCAATACATGTTTTCCATACAGAGAAAGGCTTCAAACGCAGATGGCTGCCGGGATGCGTACTGTCTGCTGGCACTCCAGGTATGTGAGTTAATGATTTCCCTACATCCATCCCCTGGCATTCATTCTCCTTACACAGGTCCCAGGCATTGCAATCACTGGATGTCTTCTGAGTGCCCTAGTAGCTAACTGTCCTGTCCCCTTGCGTGAGGAGCCCAGCAGTAATTAAAAAGTAGTTTTAAGCAGAGGCAGCTCGTACAAGCAGTTGGCAGCTGGGACAGATCTGCTCAGAGGCTGGTGTATTTTAATAACCCTCTCTCCTACCCATGGCGCCTGCAATTGAAACCCAACTAGTTTAATGGGAAAGCAAACCACAGGCAGAGTGAGTAGGGACCAAAGAAACAAATCTATTTAATATATAAAATAAAGCTTTTGATATTGTGATGCCAAATGGATTATCCAGGAGAGTGTGCTGAAAGGAAACAAGCATCTCCCCATTCAATATTTATATATCCCTGGATAACAGCCTTCATTGATATGGATTTGTCAGAGTTACAGTGCTGAGCATCTTTTTATGGTTAGCTTCTCAATTTTATGCCTAACAATAAATGGCAGTGATGCTTTCTATTAGAAATGCACAACAGCTGGATTTGGCATGAAGTTCAAAATCTGATTCCAAAAAAAGGCAGCAATTTATGAGGCTTTGACAAAAAAACATAAACGTAATAAGAAAATATTGATTCTTCTCACTTCCGCTTCACGGATTTGACACATGCACTTACGGCCCAATATAAGTGAATAATAACAACAGTAATAATGATTAATTTTCTTCTCAGTTTTCAGACCTCACCTTTGAAACTCTGCATGTTTTTTTCTTACCTCTATTACCGTTTGAATTCCCTCACGTTAATCTTTCTTTTAATATTATTGGTTATATTGCAATATCTCCAGAGGTTGCAGCAGTTTAAGGCTTCATTGTAAAAAACTGGGACCTGTTTGTTCTGTTGCCAACACATAGAGCCTCCACACTCAAGGGTTTATGACCTAATTACAGGTAGGACAGAAGCAGTCAAACATGTACAACATGAGAACATTTCCTATTGTCTGTTGTAATCTGATTTAAACCCACATTTTTCTCTTTTATTCATCTTGTCATACCCTGTGTGGATGAGATGTCATCCCGTTATTGGTGTACAAGATCTGTATTGACTCAATTCAGATCTCATGTTAAAGTGCAGCTCTTTGTGAAGCTACACATTGCCAATCCACCAAAGGAAGACTTCATGCTGAACAGAAGTATCGTGACTGGGATCTTAAATATAGGTTGGTGGTCAGCATCAATCACAGAATCACAGAACATTAGGAGTTGGAAGGGACTTCAAAAGATCATATAGTCCAACCCCCCTGCCTGAGCAGGATCACCTAGATTAAATCACACAGGAACACATCCAGATTGGTCTTGAATGTCTCCAGAGAAGGAGACTCCACAGCCTCTCTGGGCAGCCTGTTCCAGTGCTCTGTCACCCTCACAGGGAAAAAGTTTCTCCTTGTATTCACATGGAACTTCCTATGTTCCATCTGGGACCTGTTGCCCTTGTCCTATCACTGGCTATCACTGAGAAGAGCCTGGATCCATCGTCCTGCTGCTCGCCCTTTATATATTCATAAACATTAATGAGGTCACCCCTCAGTCTCCTCTTCTCCAAGCTAAAGAGAACAGTTCAAGATGGATGGTATCAGTCTTTGCACCACAACTTTTCAAGGACAGGAATTTACTTGTTCCACAAAAAAGATGTGAGATAAATTGACCAGAAGTGTTGATCATAGAATCACAGACTGGTTTGGATGGGAAGGGACCTCAAAGCCCATCTAGTTCCACCCCCCTGCCATGGGTAGGGACACCCTCCACTAGCACAGGTTGTCCAAAGACCCATCCAGCCTGGCCTTGAACACTGCCAGGGATCCAGGGGCAGCCACAGCTTCTCTGGTCACCCTGTGCCAGGGCTTCACCACCCTCACAGGGAAGGATTTCTTACTAACACCTAATCTACATTTATCCTCTTTCACCTGAAGGCCATTACCCCTTGTCCTGTCACTCCATGCCCTTGTAAACAGGCCCTCTCCAGATTTCTTGTAGGCACTTGAATATTCTGGAGAGCTGGTCTAACGTCTCCCCTGGAGCCTTCTCTTCTCCGGTCTGAAAAACCCCAACTCTCTCACCCTGTCTTCATAGGAGAGGTGCTCTGATCTTCTTCGTGGTCTCCTCTGGACTCACTTCAACAGCTCCACGTCCTTCTTATGCTGGAGACTTCAGAGTTGGATGCAATACACCAGGTGGGGTAAAGATAATAACCATTTTTTCCTGTTCCTTTGTTTTGAATTAATAAGTTGGAGTCCTAGGAGTTTGTATTATTACGTCAGTGGGATTATAGACAGTTTGTTCTGAATAAGAACCTCAGCTGATTTAAAGAAAGAAGAGTTTCCTTTAGTTCTCCAGATCAAAGATGAAAACTCAGAGAAGTGAGTTAATGCACAGAAGGAAAATCCAGGAGAGAAAGTAAAACCATCTTCACTTCTTTTTTATGAATTATTTCTTTAAATCCTCCTGAATCTTGGGCCTTTTTGATGTTTTTTAAGGCATAGATCTGACAGCATGGAAGTTCATATTCTATGATTCTATGATCCTTGGTCTGGGAATCAAAAAACACTATAAAAATCTGGGATTTGTCCTGACTTTTGTTGAGTTGGAGACTGAACAGAAACAATGGTGCCTTGGATGTTCTTGATCAGAGCCGAAACAAGGGAAGTTCATAGACTTCATAGTCCCGGGAGAATTAATTAAAAAGAGGCTATGGAGCTCTTCTGCAACCACAATTGAAGAGTTTAGAACAAAGTCTTTTCTTTTTAGCTAGGAATTATGGACATTTAAAGCCTGCATGTTATTAAAACGCCTTTTAAAGATTGGAAAATTTACATCAAAGACAACAAGCAAATGAAATGCCTAGGAGGAGAGACAATTTTTAGCTTTTTAAACCACTACTGAAATCCAATATACTGAACGCAAATTTTGCCACCAGGCTCAGGTTTTCTGCCTTATTTTTCCGTGTGATTCCATTCATTTGGTTTCATACACCTGAGGAAAAATTACTCAAAAAAAAAAGCGCCTTTGATATAATGTCATCATGTCCCTACCTTTTTAATAAAGGTTGAAAAAAATGTGATAAATGCATCAGAGATTGCTGAGTCACTCTCCAAAATCAAAGTATTTCCTTAATGTACTAAGATGCCAAAACAAAGAGCATCTTTTTGAGGACAAGCCAGACAAAAGAACTTCCAGATTTCTTTTCATGCATGGAGAGAAGCAAACTATGGGGGAAAAAAAAATTGTAGTTGCTTTTTTTTTCAGTTGCTTTTTTCCTTTGTCATTTACCTTTAACTACTGCAGAATGTCACCACTGAGCCAAAGGTGACAACCGCATCACATCTTGCTCGCTTTGCCGATGTTAATGTATTCTTACTCGCCCCCCTGTTACCAGGGAAAGCAGGAGACAACAAGAGCCCAGCAGTCAACAGCTTTGTGGTGAAATTGCTGTGTGTCTTTGAACATCACTCCTAACTCATTCTCATCCTCTTCAGAGTAGGTCTATTGATTTCATCCAATGCCTGGGGATTATTTGTAAGGTTCTTTGAGCCTCTCTGATGAAACTACTTCAGGAGCACATCAGATTATTGGATTGCCTTTTAGATGGAGGTGACTGTGAAAATCTATGTTTTAAACTATGATTTTTAGAAAGGGAGAGAGAGTGATAAAGACAAGAGGCTGACAGCTATGTTAATCATACGACTTGCAGCAACAGGGTTTTGATACGTCAGGTCTTTGTGGGTATTTCTGATGGATCAGTCTACACATTGGTATTCTGGAGGGGCTTTACAGGAGTTCAACTCCTATTTCTTCCGTCAACACATTTTTCAGCAACTTCTTAGCATGTCTGACATATTATGAATATGTGGTTGTGGAATCAAAAATATATCAGGACTGACACATACGCTTCTGACATTTTCTGTATAGACTGGATGTATTTTACTCTCATAGGAATCCCAGCATCCTTTTTAGAAATGTCAGTCATAAGAAAAGATATCCCCATGCATTTCCTATCAAGACTTTTAAATCTTAAAAAATAGCACTTAAACATATATCTAATTTCCTCTCAATTCCAGTAGCTCATATAATGTTCCTTTTGATTAGACAAGTGCATTACTCTAATAATGAGGTTTGCTGTTACACAAATATGAAAAAACAAAAGTATTTTATTCCCATTCAGTTCCATTTCCACGCCACCAGTTTCTACAGAGCTGACCTCCAGACAGATCAAGGACTTTTCCCCTACCCATTTTTCTATGGAAGTAAACTTTTAAAATAAAATTTGCTGACTGCTTTTCATGGAAATAAAATAACTTTTTCTTACAACTCATTGGTTTGAAGGTTTCCTACTGAAAATCCTAAACCTTATCAGCACTCCCTCACAGATACAGGGATGGAAGTTGGAGTGAAAGGTGATTGCCTGGGTGGAAAATGTCTTTAGAGAAATGCTGAATATTCTGGCTTTTTCATGCCATAATATCTTCATCATGCAAAGGCATTTTTAAAATAAGCTTTCTTTGCAACAAGATCTGGTTTTGATCTTGCTGTCTAGCAATTACAGGTTGTTGTGCATCTTGCAGAAATGTCTGTGGTTTGCTAAGGAAAAAAAAACCTTTCTCAGTGCTTCAGGCTCAGTCTGAGCAAAATTTCCTTTGTGGCATAGTGTGTCCTGAAATGGACAAGAGGCATTTGAATAGTCCTGACAATCTGGACATAAGCTGAACTGATCTATTTTTTAACAATGCTAATTTTGAATATTAAGAGATAAGAAACCAAGTGATTCTCACCCTTGGCACCTCCTCAGAGGTTGCCTAACCACCAGCAGAGCAGACACCTCCAACTCACTTGCTGCTCCTGGGCCATTGTGTTTAATAGTCCAGGATGGATGTATTTGCCTTTAATTTGTTGTCTCTCTTCAAACCCATTTTAACTTTGGATTCTCTGATAATTTCTTACACCGACTGCTCCCGTTTCACTGCTGTTTTGAGAATATATATTTCAACTGCTCATTTAAAATGTGCTGATCAGTTGTTTTGAAGGTGATCCCTGATCACTGTGCAATACAATCATAAGGATGGATTCATAGGTGAGAACCAAAGGAGAACCCAGAACCCAGCCCAGTGCTGTCTCTGACAGTCACCAAGAGTTTTCCATGGAAGAGGGCAAGGGTAGGATGCAGAGAAGGTTGTGAGCCATTCCCCAGTACCAGAAATCTGGAGCTTAAGGGTTTCCTTACTCACACTCAGTTTCTTTGTATCTAACAGTTTTGAACGGATTTTCTTCCATCAACTTGTCTAATTTCTCCTTGAACCCTTGTAAATTTTCCAGATCACCCTACAGCATCGAGTACCATATTCTAAGCCTACATTGTGTGAAAAAAAGACAGCTCAGTCCCTACCACAGCCCCTTGCTGCTGTGCACTCTTATGACACGGCTCTTTGCAGTTCTTGGTGGTGAATGAGAAATCAGCTGGGCCTCAGGCACTTCTTTCTACTGAGAGGCTACAGATTTACTCTTCCCTTGCCCCCCACCCCAGACACTTCTTTTCCAGCCAAGACTGTTCAGTTATTCTGTACCCTAAACACATCCTGTCTGAGACCCCTGCAGAGCTCTGACAAACCGTGACACATGATTTCTCTCTACACAAGTCAGGCCTATTTCCCTAATACATTTATTCACGTGTACACTGATTATTTTGTATTACATTATCAGCAGATTTCCTTGGTGTGGAAGTCAAATTCACTCATCAGATACACTAATAAACAGACACACTTATACAAGTATAGTAAATAGCTACTTCAGCCCAAGTAATAGTTCTCTGGGCTCCCTAGAGTCCTTTTTAATGCAGAACTGATTTTTTAACAGAATTTTTCTGCTAGTGCAATTGACTCCAGTGATTGGTTACACACCGCTGCAGGTAGTTTAGTAATTTCCTGTCTGACTTCCTTTAAACTGAAAATGTCCTTTGGCTCACTTCCATCCACACACCCTTCAGAAGGTCTGGAAACCGAGAATTTGGGATCCACTTTTCTCCCATGCTACGCACAGGATCCTCTCTGGTCCCAGTACAGAAGGCTGTAATCAGAAAACACCTATATTCCCTTACCAGAAGCAATTCTCATTATTTTACATCCTAATTAACAAACTTGTTCACTTAAGGCTACTTAAGGTACCCCATGTACCAGTATAGGCTGGGGACTGGTTAGAGAACAGTGCAGGTGAGAGGGACCTGGGGGTCCCGGTGGGCAGCAGGATGACCATAAGCCAGCAATGTGCCCTTGTGGCCAGGAGGGCCAATGGCATCCTGGAGTGTATTAGAAGGGGCGTGACTAGTAGGTCAAGAGAGGTCCTTCTCCTCCTCTGTTCTGCCCTGGTGAGACCTCACCTGGAGCATTGTGTCCAGTTCCGGGCCCCTCAGTTCAAGAAGAACATAGAACTTCTTGGAAGAATCCAGCACAGGGCCACCAAGATGATGGAATGGAACATCTTCCTTATGAGGAAAGGCTGAGGGAGCTGGGTCTCTTCAGCTTGGAGAGGAGGAGACTGAGGGGTGACCTCATTAATGCTTATGAATATGTAAAGGGTGAGTGTCAAGAGGATGGAGCCAGGCTCTTCTCAGTGATGGCCAGTGATAGGACAAGGGACAATGGGTCCAAGCTGGAGCACAGGACGTACCATATGATTGTGAGGAAAATCTGTTTTCCCTGTGAGAGTGACAGATGACTGGAACAGGCTGCCCAGAGAGGTTGAGGAATCTCCTTTTCTGGAGATATTAAAGACCAATCTGGATGTGTTCCTGTGTGATTAATCGAGGTGATCCTGCTCAGGCAGGAGGGTTGGACTAGATGATCTTTTGACTTCCCTTCCAACTCCTGACATTCTGTGATTCTCTGTGGGCTTTGGAATCTCAGTACTTTGGGAGAAGGGTTCACAAAGGGGGTTTTGGTGTCTAAGTCTCCATTAGTTTGCCTTTATCTTGCCCAGAGCAGTATGGGTCCACAGTACTGTTGTATATACCCATGTCCTTCCTGTCTGAAAGTCAGTCCTGGTGTGTGGTTATTGCTTTGTTTGGGAAAGGAGATGGTTGCTGCCTCACTAAATGTCTTCAGAAAGGATACTGGAGAAAGTAAGGCACAGTTCTGTCTCTGAGCAGCATCACAGCCTGGTCAAGAGCAGCTGGAGGGTCAAAAACACCAGATCCCTTCCCAGCTTTGTTCTTCACCACTGTCTGTGTTTCTGCAGCCAGCTGTGGGCATCTTGTGTGGCCTGGGCTTCCTCCACTGTGAAGGGAGAGGTGTGCTCAACCCAGGGGCAATGGGTCCAAGCTGCATCTTCCTGGGTGGTAGATGTCAGGAGTGTCCCATTCCTCTCCATTGACTAGGCAGGAGGCCTGGGGTGACAGATCAGCCATCAGGCTCTGGAAATGAGGAATTTGAATGGAGATGGGCTTTTTTTTAATCTCTTTCATCCCTTCAAGTGGGGATGTTTACATATGGTGCTGAGTTCCCCATCTCAGTTAGAGCCTCTAGATCAACCTGGGAATAGAGGGCATGTAGTGATGCAGGGATAAATTCTCCCAGATCCCTTTCAGAGGGCTGATCAGCTGACAGAGTGAGCTAGCAAGCAATGTTGATTCTCTGACTGCTCCTCCAAACCCTTATACGCTCCCTGATTTCCTTGGGGGTACTCCTGACCTGCATCAGGGGATGGACAGGAAGATTCCTCACAAGGTATTTTTCAGGTGAGATTATGAAGCAGAAATAAACTTCCTCTTCAAAAGGAGTAACCATAAAGACAGGACAGACACACAGAGGTGCTTCCCTGCCTCTCAGCCTGACATAATTTGCATCCCAGGGACTTGCTGAGCGGGGGTGATACTGCTGCATAATACACGTTGTGTCCGAATGGCGTGGCCATAAGGGCAGCAGACAGCAATGCACCTCTCTGCAAGAGTGACACCACCAAAACCTGGAGATTTGCAGAGCAGGGACAAGAGGTTGTCACAATAGCACGGCATCACAGTTCGGAAAGCAACAGGAGATCATCAGGGCACTCATACAGGCTTGGTTCAGAAGCACAGACTGTTGCTGTGTGGATGAAGACAGTTTTAGACATGTCTCCTGGGAGCAGCTTGCTTTGGTCAAAGAAAGGCCTGCTCAGTGTAGCACTTATTCCTGGGAAGGAAAAGGCTGTGACCCAAAAACATACTAGTGTGTTGGATGGAGAAATACTTGGTGACCTGAGTGAATTCTCCCTAACCCTTTTTTGCTCTTCCAGGGACAAGAGCCTGTGGTTGCAGAGGTGGCCTTGTCCAGAGGGATGGTGTTCCTACACAGGTGTCCCACAGCTGCCTTTGCACTCCCCTGCCTGGTGCTGATATTTAGGGATGTGCTAAAGCTTTGAAAGGCCAGGCTCTAATGAGATTAACACTTCTTTTACGTAAGCTCCAGCAGTTCCTGTGACTAATAAAGTGCAGATGTATCTAACAAGACAGACTCAATGGAGCTGCAGGGAGCAGTTTCCTAAGAGGGCATCCCAGGAACAAGAGACATGTGTGCTACCATCCATCATCAAACCCTTCCCCATGTCCTGGGGAGACATAGAAGACAGCACTGAAGGGCTGTGTTTGACCTCTTTAGACCCAGGATTAAACCCCATTTACTGTCTTGGCAGTCACTCAAGGGCAAGGCAGGGTACCATGAACTACCAACCCAGCCTCCCTCATTGCTCTGCATGAAAATCATAGCCAATCACACAGGAAAGCTTTGTACCAGTGCACGTGACAGGGATCAGATTGGGTTATAACAGCCCTGCCCTCTCCTAATTTAACATGCCTGATTTTGCCAATTCAATCTTTCAAATCTGTATTTCACATGCTGTGTGCAGGAGCTAGGTATTCACTTACCTCTCCCCGCTTCTCTCCACCTAAAGAATATACAGGCTCCATGCACATCAGATATTCAGACCACTGTCCGGGATCACAATGGAGCAGCACACCGAGCTCTTCTCTTCTTCCCAAGAAACCTCCTAATGAAGAGTCCGCTCCTGAATAGGGCCCAAAGACAAAACCCAAGTAGCTCTGCTGCCTCCTTCAGACCTGACACCACGCCAGTGTCCTCTGAAGGGCAAGATGTGTGCAGATGACAAATAGGTGAGGGAAAAAGGAACGTAATGGGGGAGGAGGTGTTGGGTAAAAAGAAAGCAGCACTGCTCATTAGAGACACAGGGAAATGATGCCTTTCATACCTGCTTCGCTCCCTTTTGCTCCTTCCATTCTTCAGACAAATGAGATACCCACGGCGCACGCAGCACGCTGGCAGGCCTCCTCAATTATTAATGGGAGATGCTTTGTTTTATTTAATGCCACGGTTTTGATTAGTTTATTCTCCCGGGACTTGCTTCCCCCAACCCCCCACCTCCTTGTTTCTTCCTCTTTTCTCTGGTCTTTCTTTAATCCTTTTGTTTTTAATGGCAGCAACGATGCACCTATGTTGCTGCTTCTGCCACCTATGTTGCTGCTTTGCTGACACGGGCTCTTGTGAGCCAGGCGGGCATGATGTTTCTCCAAAAGCCCATATACTGCCAGAGACCTTTCTTGGGAGAGAGTGAGGTTTGCTAGAAAATAATGAGAACTGGCAGGTCTGATGATCCAAAGCCAAGAAGCATATGCCTGGCTTGCCTCTTTCATCTCCGTAATTGGGTTTTTCCACTCCTGTCAATTAGGGCGTTTTTTTCCCTCCATCTATCCCGGCGTTTCTCCTTTCACAGATCACAGTGTGAGTGTCTGAATGGCTGATCACAAGGGTGGCCCTGGGATAACCAGTACCAGGGCAATGTGTTTGTATGGGATCACGGGAGCCCACTGTAAAGTCCTACTTTAACATTTCTGCCAGAGAGAGATGGCATCTCTGCGCATGTGGAAGTGGAGGTCTCATTTTCTTGTCTTTAGAATGGCCTGGATACCACGTGCTGACATATTTAAAGACAAGGCAAGGGGTTTCCTTACTTCCACTTACAGACATGAAGTTTATTCCCAGCAGTGAACTTACAGGGGATTCTTCTTAGCTACAGCAAGGTTCCCTTCTGCTGCATCACTGCTCTAAGATGGTCTTGAAATAGTGGGAGTGCCTGCAAAGGATGACTTCTTGCCTACCCTAGATTTGATGTTGCCCTTTTCCTCTAGCCCTGGTCCCAGCTCTCAACACCTGGGGCCATGATGCTGCAGACAGCAGAGAAGACTTCCATAATTCAGCCTGCCACACAGACCATCCACCCAGTCGCTCATAAGGACAAATCAGGTAGAAATCTAACTTTTTTGTGTGTTGTTCATATTTCTCAAGCTTTTAAACATCACTGGCGTCCTTCCATGAATGTGCCTGCTAGTGGGAAAACATCAAACCCAATGTTTGATGTTTTCAAGCCCCTTTGGTGATGGCTACATTTTAAATTCTGACACCTAATTTGAATAGCTCATTCTGCTGTTTCTTGTGACAAAAGCCCATTGCTCTTATCTCCTGTCACAAGCAGAGGTTCCTTTCAAGGGGAATTCAGGCCTAATGACCTCTGCTCTCAGGCCAGAGGTGATGATGCTCTCAGCAATATCTGATGATGCTATGCAAAATCAGGCTGCAGCAATCACCACTGTGGTCACCGGCTCTGTCACACATCCATGTGTGCTGTTCAACTGGAAAATATAGAGATATTTTTCCATAGAGGGGATATGAAGACATTCTTGTCCCATAAAAGAAAGGGAGATACAAGCTTTAACTGTGAGAAGTACTTCAGTTTTCACACTGCTTAGCACCATTTCCCCCTGTTTTTTATCTGAAAGATTATGTGAAAAGAAAACCCATTTTTCATTTTTCTTGGCAACTGCAAAACAAGTTTCAAAAAGAGCTACTTAAACAGCGGTGTACTCCAAAATCCCAGTTACAAATATGGCTGCAGAAAGCTGGCAAGACCCTTCCTTCATCTTCCTCTCTGATTGTACTTTTTGATCTGGTGTTCATAAATCTGCTGAAAATATCTGATACTTTGTGACTTGGGATGGATGTGAGTATTTAGAGAGCTCAGGGACCCCTCCAGACTATGCACTCACTACCCGGGTGTTTGCAGTTATGCATCCGGCTGGGTTCAAACCTTCCATAATTGTCCAAATGGAAGGATACTGATTTTTCCAAAGAATTGATCTGTATTACAGATACAGTAGCTAAAGCTCTCCTCTCTTAACAGTGGAGACACAGATTAGACTTAAAAGATTGGTTTGCACATTATAGAAAAATTCCACATGAATTTTACTGCTGGGCTGTGCACATCTGTGTGTGCAGGAGAGGAGGCAGCACACACGCTCTTTAGACTACTCCAGTTTCCCACCTAAAAAAAAAAGCTGAGATGGCCAAGTACCATCATATTTCATATTATACTCATCTTTGCACAACCAAATAGGCTCATCTGAGTAGCTGTCAGCATCAGGCATCTGGGGGTAGTTATACATCACCCTGGCTTATATAAAAAAATTGGTCAGATTCAGGGAAGACAAATGATTTCACAAGCTTCAACACCAATTAAATGTGTATTTCATTTTCATATAATATACTGCAGGTATCTGTAAAAAGAGTGAAGGGCATATTGCTGGCTGTCTCCTTGTCTGCATAATTGATTCCCACTCCCCCCTCCCTGCCCCGATCTGTTCTTCACCAGAAGCAGTGAGGGCAACACCGTGGTGGAACAACACTGGTCCCTTCACCCCTCCACAGACCTTTGCTCTGAGCACACTTTGGTTTTTCAGCCATTCATGGGCACTATGAAGAGGAAGCACAATTTGGAGGACATGAAAACAGGGCTTTGAAGAATCGAGCACTGGAGTAATTAATGTTTCTGAAGAATGAACTCCAAGGAGTGTGCCACTGGGAACAGAGACACGCCGATGTGTCTGTTTAACCAGGGCAAAGAATTAAACAGATCCACAGAGTCTGGACAAATCTAATTCCACGTGGATGCTGTGATTGAAATTATGCTGGGGTCCATTAAATCTTGAGGAATTATTCTAATATTTTAAAGGAAAAGTGCCCTAACTGCAGGGGAGTGACACTTCTCCAAATCTCATGGGAGCAGGTGAAAATAAGAGAAGAAAACTAAGTAACACATCTGAGATCCTCATCTGATACGACAGCAGAGCTAGCCTTCAAATTTAACTAGCTAGTCTTCAAATTTACACCAAGGTACACCAGCTGTTGTTCTTGCTTTCCATGCTACCCAACCACCAGGAACCCAAAGCAAGAGCCACAAAATCAGGTTCCCACCTGGACCCCATAACTGTCAGAAGACAGTGGACTGAATAATAAGCTCAGCTGTAAATCTCTAGCTGGTGTCATGCTGCCAACCTATTCTTCACAATGTGATCATCAGCAAAATTAATCTTTTACAATTTGTAACAACATACACTGTATAGTCTGAAAACTCTAGACTTGAATTTCCTTAAGAATAAATGAGGGCAAATTATTACCTAGAATTTTGAACATTGGATCTTTTGAGCATTTACACCTTTTAAAATATGTATAATAATTCTATAATGCCTTTCATTTGCTGCCCCTCCCAAACCTCCTCATTTGTTCTTCTTCCATCATCTCAATTATCATAGAAAGTGGATAAACGCCAGCAGACAGACGCAGCTTATGACATCTAAGTGCCCAAGGGGTAGGCAGGTCCCTGAGGAGGCATAAGCCTCAAGTTCAATGCAAATTTCAAGCAAAGCAGAGGAGGGACCAGCACCTGGTTCTTTCACACCCGAGAGAATGATCTAATTGCTGGCTATTAGTCCTCTATGTGACTCAAAAACCTGGCTCTGCAAATGTTACCTTTCTAAGAAACACTTCCCAATGCACAACTCCCAAGCCCTTAATTTCACAGAATCACAGAGAATCACAGAATGTCAGGGGTTGGAAGGGACCTCCAAAGATCATCTAGTCCAAACCCCCTGCCTGAGCAGGATCACCTAGGTTAAATCACACAGGAACACATCCAGATTGGTCTTGAATGTCTCCAGAGAAGGAGACTCCACAACTTCTCTGGGCAGCCTGTCCCAGGGCTCTGTCACTCTCACAGGGAAAACAGATTTTCCTCACAATCACATGGTACGTCCTGTGCTCCAGCTTGGACCCATTGTCCCTTGTCCTATCACTGGCCATCACTGAGANACACTTCCTCAGTTTGTCCACCAGGATGCTGTGGGACACAGTGTCAAATGCCTCACTGAGATCCAGAAAAAACACATCCACTGCCCTACTATCATACATCCACCTGGTTATATCCTCATAAAAGGCTATTAGATTAGTCAGACATGACCTCCCCTTGGTAAAACCATGTTGACTGCTCCTAACAACCCTCTTATCCTTGATGTGCCTGGAGACAGCACCAAGAACAAGTTGCTCCATCACCTTTCCCAGGATGGAAGTGAGGCTGACCGGTCTGTAGTTACCCAGTTCCTACTTCTTCCCCTTTTTAAAGACCGGAGTGACATTTGCCTTCCTCCAGTCCTCAGGCACCCCTCCTGTTTCACAGGATTTCTGAAAGATGATGGACAGTGGCCTAGCAATGACTCCTGCCAGGTCCCTCAGCACCCTCGGGTGCATCCCATCAGGACCTGTGGATTTGTTGCTATGGCCAAAGAGTCCCAATCCTTGAGCTCACTTGTCCAAGTGCTGACCCTAATCAAGTTCTGATGTCTAGTAATCAATATCACTGAGATGGCTTGAAGGACACTGAACATACAGCTTTTGTAGAAAGCAAGGGCTCTGCCATATCCTTCACCCTTTACCAATGCTTATAGAAAGAGATTCAATGTACAATAGCTGTAAAAAGAGTAGAGATTGATTTCCCACAGTACCTCAACTTTTATCTTCTTTTCAGCTTGCCTGAAATCCTCTCTCTGATCAGCTTCACTACATCTTGACAGCTCCCACATCTCAGTGGCAGGAGAAGGGTCCCACTGAGAAAAACCTGATACCTTCCTCATAGAATCACAGAATGGTTCAGGCTCTAAGAGACCTTAAAGATCATCGAGTTCTACCCCTTCCCCCACCCTGCCATGGACAGGGACACCTCTCACTAGATCAAGCTGCTCACCTCTCATCCACCTGGCCTTGAACACCTCCAGAGAGGGGGCACCCACCACTTCCCTGGGCAACCTGCTCCAGTGCCTCACCACTCTCAGTGAAGAACTTCTTCCTAACATCCAAATTAAACCTACCCCCCTTCCAACTTTAAACCATTCCCCCTCATCCTATCACTACATGTCCTTCTAAAAAGTCCCTTCCCAGCTTTCCAGTAGGCCCCTTCAAGCTACTGGAAGGCCACTGTAAGATCTCCCAGGAGTCTTCTCCAGGCTGAAACCTTGGCACTTGATGTGGACCTTCCAAGCCTCTGCTGCCTCCTGATGACCCGTCTGTAGTGGATGACGAACCTATGTGCTTGGAAGGGTCGAGCAGGGTGTCTGCCAAGCACTGCCTGGGACAGAAGCGTGCACCTCAAACCATGGCCAAACCGACTCACCAGCCTCCTCTCCCAGCAGCCACAGTGCCCGCTGTATTCCCTTGAGATGCAGTTTCTTCTTTCCATCCAGAATAAACATGGGAAGATCATGCTGTTCTCATGGCAGATAGTTAAAGGAAACACCAGAGTTTCTTATCTGAGGAAAGGGTAGGCACGGGAAGCAGCAGGGAAGAAATGGCTTTGAAGTTTTGCTCGGCAGTGTGTCCCTCGGGGTTCTTCTTTTCTTTTCTTGCACTCGTTTTCCCCTTTTTAAATACAAGCATTTTTAATGGTTATGTAAATAATCAAGGACCTGGAGAGGATCTGCCACAGCATAGAAAGCTTTGTTTTCCATACACCAGCCAAAGAAATAATCCATGAGATGTGTTGCACAGCCCCCTCTCTTGGTAGCAGTCATTAGTAATACCAAGCTGGAGCAGCAGTGTTTGGATGTTCACAGCCGTCCATGGTGCACATCGCTGCACTCTGGTGTTCCTAAAAATGAAATTTTCCTCACTCTCAGAAGCCCCAGGGAGGAACATTGAGAAAGGAAAACTCTCCTACTCTCCAGAGTTAAGCAGGAAGCCACCCAAACCCCTTCTAGTCTTTCCAACAAGCTGTAGGGTGAAACATAAGGTGCTCCTCCAGGATCTGGAGTGCCGGCAGTGAATAGATATTCTGCAATCATTTGAGATAAAAGAAGGAGAAGCAGAGGAAAAAAAGGAATAGGATTCTTGCTCTATTCCATAAGTTTATATTTGTTTCCTAACTGATTTAAGAATCAAAGCAACATGTCTTTAAATTAGACTCATTTTTTAAGTCTCACCAAATTACTATTTTGTTTAAAAAAAAATCAAAACAGGGAAGAAGAAAGGATTAAATTACTTAAAACAAACTGAACATTCAGTGGCTGAGATCATTCAGTGCTTCAATAGACACTTCTTCTACATCCTCTCCTTTCAGCTTGGAGACAACAGAACAAACCAAAAAAAAGCTCATTAGGTGATGAAGGGTAAATCAGAACTGCTTCAGCACTGGGGCTGGATGTGTTCTGTGAGATCTTAAGGTCATCTTGCCACACAGAAAAGGAAATGATTACAGGAAATATTACACTTCAAGCTTTAGCTGAATTAAGTGTTTTATTACTTACCACCAAGGACAATTCTGTTTGACACAAATATATTTGTTAGCATATTTTATTAAATTACAGAAAACATCTGAATTCAGAGTGGGGCTGTTGAGAAGCTAAATGTAAGAAGAATTGACATTACAGCATCTCAGAAGCAGTAGGGCAGTAATCAGTCTTGACAGATCTTACTCATGTGCTTTAGGCTCAACAAGAAGTCATTCAGATACCACCATGGTGAAGTGGAAAGACATGAGATATCAGGAGATCCCTGAAAACGCAGCACTATGGAGAAAGGCTCTCCCAGCACCACAAAATCAAGGATTGTAGGTAAACAGCAGGTAAATACTTAGGTGTTAAGAAAGATTTGACATATTTGTAAATAGTTCTGTGTCCTGACCTTACACAACTGCATGGGTAGTTCATCTATCACTTTAAAAGATAAGCTTCTGGCCCCCAAAGCTGTAAACAAATTGTAGGAGAAAGTAAAACAATCCCTCTGACAGCTTTTCATGCCCCCTTTTTAAGGCTTATTTCATAAGTTTTATAATTCTCACTTGATTTTTTTTATGTTTAACTTTACATGCTTGATTTTGCTGTTTCTGGCAGGAGAACTAAGAAGAACTGGATGGTAGTACTGTACCCCAAGACTGCCTGCAACAGCCCAGCAGGGCCAAATCCCAGGTTAGGAGAGCTGAAGGGCAGCAGCCACTTCTTTTCTTCTCCCTTGAATATGAGATGCAGGAAGGGAGCTAAAAAACCAGTGGCATCACCCCACCAATGCTGGGAGATTCCTAGTGGGCTCCTCTGCTCAGTTTTAAGCCATTTTTAATCTCAGGCCAGAAGGAAATTATATTCAGCAACAATTAGACCAGACTTCTGTAATGATGTAGTGTGCAATATGGTCCCATTTTTGTTAGCTCTCACACGAGAACTACCATGCAGGGAATATTTTTCACATCTGCTGTTTGTAGGAGGCATTTTTCTGGAATTAAAGGATTCTTGCCCAGGACAATGAATTTCCAAAAGGCTCATCCCTTATCCCTTTTGCTTTGCTCCATAGTCCTGGAAGTCATTAAAGCCCAGGTACATTTTAAGTCATTTTTTAAATACCACAGGAATGGCACAGCTAAGATTACTCCCTCCCCGTAGCATGCAAATCATCAGCAAAAGGGTTTTCCTGGAAAACAATTCCTTACATCTTTTCCCAAGGGTATGTGCTCTTTTACTTGTCAGGGATCAAAATGCTTATGTGAAGATGCATAAGGAGCTGTTTAAACCTACAGCACTTTGAGCTGGCAGCAGCTTTTTCTCCTCTTCCCTTAATTTTTTTCTCATTCTTTTTATTCATTCAAAAGACCTCTGAGCCAGAAACTCAGAAAAAAAAAAAAAAACCCTCTACATGGTTGTTCAGCATCTCAGTGTGTTGAAATGAGCCTGTTTCACTGCAAAATTATTCAAGGTCAGGCTTGATGGGGCAACCTGATCTAGTGAAGATGTCTGTGCTTACTGCAGGGGGTTGGACCAGATGGTTTTTAAAGGTGTTTTCCAAACTAACACATTCTGTGATTCTGTGAAAATGTGCTGACGCACCAGCTGATTACCTGCAACTTCTTGTTAGGACAGATTTTTCCCTCGTAGACTCCTTGGACTTACATTTTCTCCACACAATGTTTGCATGTAGTCAAGAGTATCTGCTGCAGAGAGCTCCACTCCATCCAGGTTCGGTGGTGCAGGGTTATCCTTGGATGTCTGATACATTTCTGTTGAAGTCACTTGGCCATTATCACGTCCTCTAAGTCCCAATCTAGAAACATTCAGTAGGTGCCAGATGTAGGAAACTACATTCAACCAGGTTCAACAAGGACAAGTGCAAGGTCCTGCACATGGGTCAATGCAATCCCAACCACAACTACAGGCTGGGTGGAGAATGGATTGAGAGCAGCCCTGAGGAGAAGGGCCTGGGGGTGTCTGTGGACAAGAAGCTCAACATGACCCAGCAATGTGTGCTCACAGCCTGGAAAGCCAACTGTCCCCTGGGCTGCATCACAAGCAGCGTGGGCAAGGTCAAGGGAGGTGATTCTGCCCCTCTACTCAGCTCTCATGAGACACCACCTGCAGTACTGCATCCAGATCGAGGATCCTTAGTACAAGAAAGATAGTAAGCTGCTGAGGCAAGTCCAGAGAAGGCTACAAACATGATGAGAGGGTGAGAGCACCTCTCCTATGAATACAGGCTGAGAGAGTTGGACTTGTTCATATGGAGAAGAGAAAGAGGAGAGGAGAGGAGAGGAGAGGAGAAGATAAAAGGGGAGAAAGGCTNAGTACTTGAAGGGGCTACAGGAAAGCTGAAGTAGGACCCTTTCTCAGGGAGTGTAGTGACAGGACAAAGGGAAATGACCTTCAGATGAAGGAAGAAGATTTGGATTAAATAGTAGGAGAAATCCTTCCCTGTGAGGGGGGTGAGGCCCTGGCACAGGTTGTTCAGAGAAGCTGTGGCTGCCCCTGGATCCCTGGCAGGGTTCAAGGACAGGTTAGATGAGGCTTTGGGCAACCTGGGCTAGTAGAGAGTGTTCCTGTCCATAGCAGAGGGTTGGAACTAGATGGGCTTTGAGGCCCCTTCCAACCCAAACCAGTCAGGGGTTCTGTGACTTTACGATACTTTCTGTTAATGAAAAATCCTCTTGAAGTATCCAAGCCCCTTGTGTAGTGACTGGAAAGAGAAAGGTGTCTCAGAAAACATCCAGTGGTCAAACCCAACTGAGGACCCTTATTTGATTGCATCTCTCTGAAGACAGATACGGGTGGTCTCTCCCAAAGTGAAGTGTCCTACTACACAGGACAGGTGATGTTAGATGCTGGCTCACGTTCCATTGATTTTCATAGGAATTAAAGGCCCAGACCCAGGTCACTAACAAACTGCAATTTGGCCATTAACATCAGGACTAAGAGATTTGGTGTCCAATGTACAGAGCATTTCAAATTCTCTGTTTCTGAGCTCAGACAGACCCACAGCTGGCTTTGTCTGTTGGCTCCTTTGCCCGGTGCCAGACGCGCAAGCTGTGCCAGCCTTGAAGGAGCTGCTCCGTTGACTGGCTCCACAGGGAGTCCTTCCTCCAGACCTCCAGACCTCCAGACTCACACTGGCTGCTTCACGAAAATAAAACTGTTACAGTTCAGGTGGCATTTCTAGTTTCTGGAAGCCTCTCCCTAAATAAAGCTGAATGATAAAGTTGTTCATTGTTTTTCCTGGTTTTATTTTCCTGGGGGTCTTTCGTTCCTTTATTTAAAGCTGCTGGATATGATGGCATTGTGCAGGTGAGTTCAAGGGTCTAACGTAACAAAGGACCTGTGAGTTCAGCTCTTTTTCTCCCTTACAGGAGCAACATCTCATTCTTTTTCAGTTTCCTCTCTGGAGAGAATTTTATTTAAAATTCTGTTTGTACATATGAGTTGTTTTTTTTTCTTGAGTGCCTTTGGGCCTTCAGAAATGTGGAAGCTCAAGAATTCCAACTTCAAGGAGGTTGTTTAGAAAAACTTCAGTGTACTACATCATTTTCTAAACTCCAGATGCAGGCTGCTGCCTTTGATTATTGATATATGCCATTCAGACCCTGGCTTCGTCAAACTTTTTTTTTTTATTACTTTTATTCACATGATTGGGTGAAAAATTCCACATCCAGCAGTTGCCTTGTGAAGCAGAAAATGCTGATGTTTGCATCTCTTGCAATCCACCTCCGGCAGGAAAACCAGAGGCTCTGTGCAGTGAAATCTTACTCTTGTCAATCTCTTTTTGAGGTGGGGTGTGCACCTATATCACATTTTTATACAATCACTGTAGGTTTGTCTCAGCAGAGAATAAAGACTTTAAATTTATGGGTTGCCTGACTGTGGTTGTCCCCTGCAGCTCATTTGACTATTCATCACGGTCCACACCGTCAGCCTTCCATACAGCTGAGGATGTCACCTATCAGAAGATAAATCCTTGGTCACGTTACACTTGTATCATCATACATTAAATATCTCTATTATTACAAAACTGACATAAGGTATATTTTATATATTAAACCTTTAGAACTCCTGGCAGAGAGATTTTGACTGTTACATCCTCCTCGTGTTGTAGCTCCAGGAATTACATGATATTCCTGTCAAAATGGACCAGATCTTTGGCTGAAAAGCCAAAATCAATGTAATGCCACTACTGCAGTTTGCTGATTCAGAGCATGGTGGACAAGGATGGCAGCAGTCCTGACCAATCTGGTCCTTCCCACAGGTGCAGCCCCAGAGCATGGAGTTCTACCATGAACATTTTCTCGGCCAGGCTGCCATCAACTTCCAGTTCTCTCCACCTCCAGCCACCATGCAACCCCACAAGCAGGTATTACCTGAGGTGACAATCCCTCAGTAGCCTCACCCATGTACCTGAGGTGCCCAGTTCCCATAGCATCCCTGTGAAGGCCTCATACCTTCCCCTGCTTTCCAGAACCTTTTTTCCAAAGCCACAACCACAGAACGGAGTCATCAGGGATGCTCTATCAAGGTGCAGGCCTTTGTTACCAACAGTTACCAGGAGGTTTCACACCGATGTGAGAAAGAACTTCACAGTGTGAGTGACGGAGCACTGGAACAGGCTGCCCAGGGGGTTGTGGGGACTCGTTCTCTGGAGATATTCCAGACCTGTCTGGATGCCGACCTGTGTGACCTGCTCTAGGGAACCTGCTTTGGCAGGGGCGGTTGGACCCGATCTCTGGAGGTCCCTTCCAACACCTACAATTCTGCGATTCTACTAATTCCCTTATCTAAACGAGCCAAAAGGGGAATTCAGAGAAGCAAGAGAGGTACCAAGGGCAAGGAATTTGACAGAGCACTGGAGCAAGCTGCTTTAAGAGACTGTGAACTCTCCACCCTTGGACACACTAAAATTTCAGCTAGATGAAACCGCAAGTGACCTCCCCTAACCTGGGCATGCTTCAAGTAGTGGATACATCAGAGACATCCTGAGGTCCCTCCCAGACTGAATTATTCTACAGACCTACGATCAGTGGCTAAGCTGAAGGAAGGCATCCTGCCATGTGGGAGCTGAAACAAAACACCAGGAAAGGCAGAGGAGGGTTGTGTGAGTGCACTGGCAGCAAGGGGAAGGAACAAGCAAAGGAATTACAAACATAGCCCAGTGAGGAGCTGAGCAGATGACAGCAACTGGCTGAGATTGCCCAATATGTCAGCAGATGGGATAAGTCAAGATGAGGCCCTGAGGACGGTCTGTAGGACTGGTTCAGGTTGTTGACTATAGGTCAAGACTATTGCTCTGGCCCATCAAAAGATGGGGAGGGAATGATAAGCATCTCACCTAGTGTCATCTTATGATTTGATTTTGCAGAGAGAAAACACAGCTTAAGAACAAGTGTATTTATTTGATTTTCATTAGCTAGGCACAGAAATAACCCATGTCCCTTGAACTCTCCAGTTTTACAGTTTGTTTTTTCTTATAACAGTATCTGAATTTTACAAATATTTCCAGGCAACTTTCCAAAATTCAGAAAGTAGAGGATACTGAACACTGTTTTCCTTGCTCTAGTCTACCTCATCAATTTTAATCACCAGGGAATATATTTTCAAAGCGGCACTTAGAGGCAGAAAAATCACATTAAAAAGTAAAGGGATTTCCATCCCTAAATCACCATGACCAACCTTAAATCATACCTGAAGGCAGCTCATTTTCCTGCCCAGGCAAAGAGCAAGGCAGAGGGAAAACTCTGCGTGCAGGAACAAGTCTGAAGCTTTCTCACTTGAGGAACCCCGTTTCTTCACACAGGTCTAGGATGGCCCCTGGTTGGAGCTAGGACCTCTGTCCTGTGGGACACATGCAATCACCTGGGTTTGGCCACCGACACCACACATTATCAGAGTCTCTTTTCTTAATGCATGGTGAAAGCACTGATGTTAACTCAGCAGGTCTGCGCCTGTACAGACGATACATCAGGTGATACGGCATCTGTCTTGTCCTTGCTACAAACG
Organism: Heliornis fulica; assembly: GCA_013399135.1. Taxonomy (NCBI): domain Eukaryota; kingdom Metazoa; phylum Chordata; class Aves; order Gruiformes; family Heliornithidae; genus Heliornis; species Heliornis fulica. Next base: position 139,595 of record VXBZ01008240.1, read on the forward strand.
AGCTGTTATAGAATCACAGAATCATAGAATGTCTGGAGTTGGAAGGGACTCCCAGAGGTCATCTAGTCCAACCCCCCTGCAAGTAGCAGGGACATCCCCAACTAGATCAGGTTGCTCAGGGCCTCATCCAACCTGGCCTTGAACATCTCCAGGGATGGGGCATCCACCACCTCTCTGGGCAACCTGTTCCAGTGCTCCACAACTCTTACAGTAAAGAACTTTTTTCTAATATCTAATTTAATCTCCCTCCCTCTATTTCAAAACCATTACCCCTTGTCCTATCACAACAGGCCCTACTGAACAGCCTCTCCCCATCTTTCTTGTAGGCCCTCTTGAGGTACTGGAAGACCACTATAAGGTCTGTCCGGAGCCTCCTCTTCTTCTGTTGGTTTAATTGGTGTTCTGAGCTTGTGTTCTTAACGCTGTATTTTTGTTTTAATTGCATCTCATTATATTTTGCTTTCTGAACTATTACAAATGGCAACAAGAAACTCAGAATCAAGTATATTCACTGCTGCTTCTCATGCACTTTGATACTTGTGTCATTCTGGGGCTGTGATACACACAGCACGTTAACACCAGAGCACTTGACACCAGAAGATTAAGACCCAAGCACAAAAGCACTTAGTCTTTGGGCTTCCCATGTAGCTCTGTGAGTTATTCAGAGACTCAGCAGGAGCAAAGAACTGCAATGGTTGGCCAAATCAGAGCCTCAAAGAGGCCAGGACCACACAGCGAGCTAGAAAGAGTGCCAAGAGTAAAACCCAGGAGCTTCTTGGCTCTTTGCTCCCCATTCGGGATATGGGATCAGACTTCCTCTCTCCACTACTTTCATGTAAGAGAAATAAGAGACAACACTAAGCACTGGTTTTGGCTGGGATGGAGTTAAGTTTCTTCACGGTAGCTAGTATGGGGCTGTGTTTTGGATTTGTGCTGGGAACTGCGTTGGTAACTCAGGGATGTTTTAGTTACTGCTGAGCAGTGCTTACACAGTGTCAAGGGGGGTCGTGCGAGTGGGCTGGGGGTGCACAAGAAGTTGTGAGGGGACACAGCCAGGACATCTGACCCTAACTGACCAAACAGATATCCTATACCATACAACATCATACTCAGCATACAGACTAGGGAGAAAGCTGTCTGACATTTCTTATATGTGCTGCAAGGATCTTTCCTCCTTCCATAGTGCACTGGGGTTTTGACTGGGCAGTGCCAGTTGAAGTGCAGGTCCTCTAGGGTTAACTGGCAAGTGGCTTCTCATAAATGTGTATCCCAGCACTTGAAAGTCCCAGCACCCATCGTTCTCAGGGTAGTTTTTAACAGTTCCTGGTTTTTAACAATTCTAGTTTAACTTTTTATTCAGTTTTCTCAGAGGCTGGTGCATGACCACAGAATCACAGAATGTCAGGAGTTGGAAGGGACCTCCAAAGATCATCTAGTCCAACCCCCCTGCCTGAGCAGGATCACCTAGATTAAATCACACAGGAACACATCCAGATTGGTCTTGAATGTCTCCAGAGAAGGAAACTCCACAGCCTCTCTGACAGACTGTTCCAGTGCTCTGTCACCCTCACAGGGAAAAAGTTCCTCCTTATATTAAGATGGAACTTTCTATGATCCAGTTTGGAACCATTTCCCCTTATCCTATCACTGGCCACCACTGAGAAGAGCCTGGCTCCATCCTCCTGACACTCACCCTTTCCATATTTATAAACATTAATGAGATCACCCCTCAGTCTCCTCTTCTCCAAGCTAAAGAGACCCAGCTCCCTCAGCCTGTCCTCATAAGGAAGGTGTTCCACTCCATCATTATTGTCATATGACAGCCAAGGCCCAGCACAGTGACGTAAGTTGTGCCTCCTTGGAATATCCATGGCTTTTTTTTCTTACAAGCACTCTAACACTCCATCTGGATCCTGTAGTTTGTGAAGTTCCAGACCATTGGAGGTGAGAAGTTTTCCAGATACCTGCCCATTGTTTCACATGTGCTGTGCTGCCCATGACCATATTCACACAGAGCACAGGCCATGTTCCTAAACTGCTGTTAACCTTAGACAAAGCTGAAGCAATATTTCCAAGAAATACCAGTATTTTAACTACTGTAGGAGGTTCAAGATACTGGTAAGTTATTGCAATGACAGAGAAAACAGAAGAAGGAAGCAAAGGTACTGTTCTGAACTTCCTCAACAGAAAACCTCTCAGGGGAAGAACAGTACAAATACCAGATGAAGCTCAAATTTAGTGTTTAATTAACAAACCTCACTAAACATCACTAATCACCACAGACCACAGAACACTGAAAAAAGCCAACACGAGTTTTCAACAGGGACAGCAAAAATAAAGAGCCTGGTGCAGCTCAGACAAACCAGTATTGAGAAAAGATGAATCAATATCATGTTGTTACAGATATAAATCCCTTCTAATATCCTCTGGCCAATCTCCTGCCATTGCAAATCCTTCAAGTCCTACTTTGGACAACAAAAGGGTTGTCGTGGTTTAACCCCAGTTAACACCAAACAGCCACTCACTCTCTCCCACCACAGGACGGAGGGGAAGAGAATTGGGATGGTAAAAGTAAGAAAACTTGTGGGTTAAGAGAAAAACAGTTTAATTATTATTAATAATAATATCAAATAATGAAAAGGAAAATAGCAAAAATAAATAGAAACAAAACTCAAAGTAAACAAGTGATGCAAATAAAAAACAACTGCTTACCACCAACTGACTAATGCCCAGCCAGTCCCTGACCAACTTGCTCCCCAGTCTATGTGCTGAGCATGACATCATATGTTATGCAACATCCCTTTGGTCACTGGGGTCATATGTCCTGGCTGTATCCCCTCCCAACTCCTTGTGCACTCCCAGTCATCCCGCTGGTGGGGTGAGAAGCTGAAAAGCCCTTGGCTCTGAGCAGTGCTCAGCAGGAACTAAAACATCCCTGAGTAACCAACCCTGTTTCCAGCACAGATCCAGACCAGCCCCATGCCACTACTACAAAGAAAACTGACTCTACCCCAGCCAACACCAGCCCATAGGATGAGGCTGTGGCCACGAACAGTTTGGAGAGGACCTGCATGTCCTTGACTGATGCTCCAGGCAACCAGCAGAGAAAATATTTGAGGAGAAGGGTGTAACCAAGTGTGAACACAGGTAATTGAGAGAAAACAAAACAGAGCTGCACAAAGAACTAGGCTGAAAGCTAAGATGTAAACATTTGGTATAGCAATGTGTGATTAAAACAAGGGGCTTTTGTAGATTTGCAGGAACGTTAACAACTTTTGTTTGAGGCTTAATGCTGAGTTTCCTCTACCCTTCTTATAAAACAGAAATGTTAAACACATACAAAGGAACACTGATTTTTTAACATAAGAAACTGTTAAAATGGCTGTTCATGACACAAAGCCATTTCACCAGGTAAGTCACCTTGGGTCCATTTCTGTGTGACCACATCACACCCTGGCCTGCTGTTCCTTTGCCCTGCCCCGGAGGGCAGCATCCCAGCACTGGAGAAGACAGGCCAGCTCCACTGGAGCTGGAGATTCAACTGGAAAGCAGCAGGTTGGATGATCTGCCAAAGTAAGGACAAAAACACCTGGGCCAGCTTGCTGCTGTCAGGGTGGCACAGGCTGGACCTGACATGGTTTTCAGATGAGCTTGCTTAGAGGCACAGAGCACAACTCTGAGCCTGCAGCAAAGAAAAATTGCAGCTGAGGGTTTCCACTTAAGGCAGCAAACCTCTATCTGGCAAGAGAACCCATAGCAGTCACCAGCTTCATGAAAGACATCCTCACTTCTTCCTTGGAGGACAGAAAACTCAGCACAAAGGGGCACCATCCCCTGTGTTCACTGGAAGAACATCTCTAATTTGACACAAGTATTTTCCCAATTGCCAAAATTGTGCAAAAAGCCCATCTATACACCAAGCCAAAAGCATTTTGCACCTAAAAGTTGTTTTAAAAAAGAAGTAGCTTTGGAATAAGGGAGCTCTTGAAACTAACAATCCAAGATGAACTGAAAGAATCTGAAGCTGTATATATAAAGTACTAAATTTATGTTGTGGTTGAGGCCACAAAAACAACAAAAATATCAGTAGCTGATATGTAGTTCCAGCTGCAGGCAAGACTGCTACAGGGAGCAGAGGCTGCTGTAAGGATTCTAGCTTGCTTTTCAGTGTGCTGGTTTTGAATCAGCTTCAGTTCAGTGAAGAGGAGACACAACCATCAAGGGGCTGGAGAATTTAAAAACACACACAACAGTAACTCTTGGGAAGAAACTCTCAACAGGTCTCTCTGGCCACGTCTAGGCACCTTGCCCATCATACAAACACAGACAGTGCTGGAGGAAATACATGATTTCATATTTCCACCTCCCAGATTTCTCCTGACCTGGAGCCCGGCATGGAAAACGTGACTGGCAATACGACAGCTGGAACACTTTGATATCTTGAGGCAATGAGATGGTGGAGGACATGTGTGGTTCCCGATGTCCCACAAGCCTGGTGGTAGGCTGTCTCAGCTTTTCTTCAGGACAGGGGTTGGAAGTCCTCATGATGAGCCCTGGGGGCAGCAGTCTGGGCAGAAAGGGCAGATAAACTGGAGCTCAACAGGAAGGAGAGTTTGGTGCTGTGCCTTCTCTGCAGAGGGTAACTCACTGTTCCCTACCACCACCTTCCTGCCTGATGCTGTCAGCCCCCAGAAAGGCCTGGAGAAGTTACTTTGAAGTGGAGCTCACCATCAAGGGTGGAAAAGCCACCATGACCCCATCAGGGTTTAGCAGGGCCCTCATGAGGTTGGAAATGGCAGGGATGGTTTTCATGTTCTCCACAGGAACAGCAAGCTCTGCCCGTAGCAACCTACATCCAGCTTGCAGTCACAGAGAGCCTTCACCCACCCCCAGACAAGCTGGACTTGAGGCTCAGACCACAGGGCAGGGACACCCAGCGACTTTGCTTTGTAATTACTTTGTGTCCCTGTACATTTGTGCTAGACACACCTTCCAGCTTTCAGACTGGGCCAGGACACAGCCCCAGACACATCTTTTTTACCGTATTCCAAGCATTGCTGCCATTTTCATAAATTCATCATTTCATCTGCATGGGCTTTATGGGCTGGAACAGTGGTCTCTTGGCTCAGGGAACATGTGGGGCAGCAGCTGTGGCCCACATCACATGCATGGCCTGCCTGGGGGAAGGGAGCATGTGGCGGGGTGCAGAGGGCCGGCAGCACCCCCACCCCACCCCCCACGAAGGGAGCAATCTCCCCCCATAGGCAGATGGAGGAGGCTTGAGGAGGAAGGGAGTGTGTTCGCACATGGGGAGGGGATTTGGATGCAGGCAGGGAAGTGTGGCAGGGCCTGGCCGATTTGGCCGGGCTGCTGCTCGTTGTTATAGCAACAGGAGGAGTCTGCTGTCAGCGAGGATGAGCGGGAGGGTGGGGAAGGGAGCGGGGACGTTTTTAGAAAGCAAAGGAAGGAGTTTTAGCGGATTAAGAGAGGGAGAAGTTGAAGGTTCTGGAGACCAGGATGGAAACTGCAGGGGGGTGGGTGGGATATGTAGGAATGGAGGGTTCTCCGCACCAGCATTCAGCTGGTGTCACATCACATCCCTTCCCCAGGGCAGAGTGAAGGTCTGTCCAGTGTCCCTCTCCTGCTGGGAAGGGGAAGGTCTGCAGGCTGTGACGGACACAGCAATAGCAGCAGGACCAACACCACTGCTGGCAGTGTACCAGCAGGAAGGGGCAAAGATGTTGTGCTCCTTACTGGAATTGCAGCAGCGGGATGTAAAGCCTCTGCAGTGACCCCAGAGTACAACAGCACCTCTGGTTGTCTTGCAGGGTGAAGGGCCACCAGCTGAAGAAGGCTGTCCCAGCAACAGCTCTGGCACATTTGGGCTTATCACACCTCAAAAACATCCTGATAACCACTTTGAAGGTCTGCAGTGCAAAACACCACTGAAGACTCCACTACAGCCATTGTAGACATCTCACTGTAAAACTAATGGAGACTGAGATGCCAAAACCCTCTTTGTGAACCCTTCCCCAAAGTACTGAGATCCAGAAACCCACAGAGAATCACAGAGTGTTAGGAGTTGGAAAGGACCTCAAAAGATCATCTAGTCCAACCCGTCCTGCCTGAGCAGGATCACCTAGATTAAATCACACAGAAACACATCCAGATTGGTCTTGAACGTCTCCAGAGAGGGAGACTCCACAACCTCTCTGGGCAGCCTGTTCCAGGGCTCTGTCACACTCACAGGGAAAAAGATTTTCCTTACATTCACATGGAACTTCCTGTGCTCCAGCTTGGACCCACTGCCCCTTGTCCTATCACTGGTCATCAATGAGAAGAGCCTGGATCCATCCTCCTGACACTCACCCTTTACATATTCATAAGCATTAATGGGGTCACAACTCAGCCTCCTCCAAGCTGAAGAGACCCAGCTCCCTTAGCCTGTCCTCATAAGGAAGAGGTTCCACTCCATCATTTTGGTGGCCCTGCACTGGACTCTCTCAAGGAGTTCTGTGTCCTTCTGGGAACTGAGAGGCCCAGAAGTGGACACAATATTCCAGGTGAGGTCTCACCAGAGCAGAGTAGAGGGGAAGAAGGACCTCTCTGGACCTACTAGCCACCTCCCTTCTAATGTGCCATTGGCCCTCCTGGCCACAAGGGCACACTGCTGGCTCACGGCCATCCTGCTGTCCACCGGGACCCCCAGGTCCCTCTCGCCTGCACTGCACCCCAACAGGCATAACAAAAGCCGCTCCACAACCTTGCACGTCCCCGAGGAAGCGCCAGTTCCCAGCATGGCGAGTCCCAAGAGCTCAGCCCTGCCTTGCCTGGGGACCACAGCTTGGGTGGGGGAGGAGGGGAGCCAAGGGAAGGAAAAAAAAAGCCTTTGCGGGGCCATCCTCCAGCCCCCTCCAGTCAAACCCTCCAGCCCCGCTCCGCACCGCGTCGCCAGGAGATGGCAGCAGCGCGTGCGAGTTCAGAGGGGATGCGGGAGCCGTCGAGAGGGGATGCAGATGTTCAGAGGGGATGCAGATGTTCAGAGGGGATGTAGGGTCCCGCTGGCACCCCGGGAAACTCTGCGCTGGAGCCAAGCGAAGGGGAGAGAACATCATGACCCAGAGATGCTTTGTAGCTCTTCTAAACCTGCTAACTTGACCTTGCCATGGGATGGCTTCGCTGGGTTTCAGCTTCTTGCTCTGACGTACATCTTCCACCTCCTTCTCGACCACTTTTAGCATCATGGCCCTTCCTTTTCGAGTGGGGCTCTGAGATAAAAACAAATGCAATTGCTTGCTTGTTGGAGCAAGTCTGTCATCCATGAATATGATGAGAGGGATGGAGCACCTCTCCTCTGAAAACAGGCTGAGAGAGTTGACTTGTTCAGCCTGAGAAGGCTTTGGGGAGACCTTAGAGACGCCTTCCAGTACCTGAAGAGGCTACAGGAAAGCTGGAATAGGACTGTTGGTCAGGGAGTGTAGTGACAGGAAAAGGCGAAGTGGTCTTCAGATGAAGGAAGGAGATTTATATGGGATATGATAAAGAAATTATTCCCTGTGAGGGTGGTGAGACCCTGGCACAGGTTGCTCAGAGAAGCTGTGGCTGCCTCTGGATCCCTGGCAGGGTTCAAGGCCAGGCTGGATGGGGCTTTGGGCAACCTGGGCTAGTGGAGGGTGTCCCTGCCCATGGCAGGTTAGCTTTGAGGTCACTTCCAACCAAAACCAGTCTGTGACTCTATGATTCTGTACCAGCTGCTCATGTCAACAGACATCCACTCTGACTTATTCATAGTCATAGTATCATGGAAAGTTTTGGGCTNGTCTAAACTAAATCTAACCCCTTCCAATTTAAAACCATTTCCCCTCATCCTATCACTACAGGCCCTTCTTAAAAGTCCCTCCCCAGCTTTCTTATAGGCCCCTTCAGGTTCTGGAAGGGCAAAATAAGATCTCCCTGGAGCCTTCTCTCCAGGCTGAACAATCCCAACTGTCTCAGCCTGTCTTCATAGGACAAAGTTCCATGTCCTTCCTATGTTGAAGACTCCAGAACTGGACACAATACTCCAGCTGGGGTCTCATGAGAGCGGAGTAGAGGGGCTCCCCCAGCTCCCGCAACCTGATGGACATTCTCCTTTTGATGCAGCCCAGGATGTGGTTGGCCTTCAGGGCTGCGAACATGGAACTAAATTTTTATTTCTACCTGCTCTTTCCTGGTGCATACAATGTTTCTCATTTCTATACCTCACCTGCCCAGGGTTTAGGTTGGATTTCCCTTCTCTGTGCAAGGCAGCGCAGTTGTCAGCCTCAAACACCCATTTTAGGATCCATCCCAAGGATTCCTCACTAATTAAATGCCTTTCATTACCAACCAACCCTGGGAAATAATCCAAAGGCAGGGAGGCCCAAACAGGCAGCAAGAGCCTGGGATGAAAGGAAACAATAGGAAAGGAATCAAAAGCACAAAGGGGCATCAGGGGGGTAAAAAAGACATAAAATCACAGGGTACATTGGATGTGAACACAGGAACACGCTGCACTGTGTGCAGGCTATGCATCATCCTCAGACTTGCTGGTTATCCTTGGGTACAAGGTGGAAATCTTCATCAGTCAGGGATTCACCTTTCTGCTGTTTATTCCTCCTTTTTAGCATCACCTTCTTCCTCCCCAGAGAGCCATCCCTGCTCTTCAGCATCAGGATGGACTGGATCTGCCCACAGAGGGACATCTTAAAGCTGCAGGTAGCTTGCAGGTCACCTCTAGTTGCCAACACCATTTCCTAATACACAGCCCTTGGTGTGCAACTCCATTGCAACAAGAAGAAAATGACAAAATTTACAAGAGCTGTGTTTTGAGGAGAATTTAGTCCTTGATATTTGATGGGTTCATTCAGTTTGTATTAGAAATGAGAAGCAAATTTCCCTAATGAACCAGCTGCTGTGATGTGCAGGGCTCACTAACTTCCAAAAGCTGCTTTTTGCAGTAGCACGTGAGCTTGGCTTGTGAAGGGGGCACCCTAAAACTGTGCAGAGAGGAATTCACCAAACCATCAGCATGGAAATAAAGCTGGCTGAAGAGCCATGTCAAAATTGTACATCAGGGAAAATTACTCACTATGGTCCATGACTGCAGTGACGATGTAAGGGACTCCCAGGTTTTATGATGTTAAGTTTAAAGGGTCTCTCTCCTCTCCTGCTTCTACTGATGAAATTAAATTCCTGACCAGCTTCCTTTTAGGCATCATCTGCCAAAGGAGAGTTCAGAAACACATACCCTGCTGGACATGTTTTTACCTTTTTCAAAAGGGAGAACATTTCAGATGGGCTGCACTGCCATCCCCCCAACTTCAGCTTTCCCAGGGCAGCTCCCTTTGCCTTTCTATACCAACAGATACATGCTTCAAATGAGCACTTCTAAGGGGCTTGGGCTCACTGGTTGCTCTTTCATTCTCCAGCACAATGAAACCGACTTGGCATTTCAGTTGTGTTACAAAAGATTCATTTCTGAACAGCTGAGGAGGGAGAAAGAAGTAGGTTTCTTCTTCCCACCTAATCAGGCTGAAGTTTCCCGATGCCAGCCTCAATCTGTGTTAAATTGCTCGTGCCATCCACTGGAGAGATTAGACTTGGGGACATAATGGAAGTTAATTCTGAAAATGATTACTCAGATAATTAAGTACTACAGCTGTAGTGTGAGAATCGGGCTCTTGGGAGACCCTGGTCAGGAGCTTTATGTCCCACTTCCATTCCCCAGCTCCCTTCTTGCTGGCCAGTGTTTGGCCTGGGGCAGGTCCCTTCTCCCCAGCCCCCTGCAGAGACCACACAAGCCCCCAGCATTCCAGGGACCCAGCTGAAGCCTCTGTGGCACCAACCACCAGAGCTGGCAGCACAGTGGAGAGACAGGATCTTTATCAGCCTACAAACAACTCAGAGGAAAGGGACAAATTTGCTAAAGGTGCCTCATCTTTCCAAAGCTCCATAAAAAAGAGGGAGTGCTTTAGAGGTGGCATTTGAATCGCCCACCTTCAGAGTCCTTGCAATGTAGATGATGTTTCCTCTGAGACAGGCACTGCAGGCTCCTTTGCAGTCAAAGAAAGGAAGGGAACTGCACTCCACAGCACTGGTTTCTTTGCTCTGATGTAAAGGTAAAGCAGATAGGTTTGGGTTTGTGTGGCAAGGTCGTGTTAATGGGGGGAAGCTGCTAGAAGACCCCACACTGGAGCAGGTGGATACACCTGAAGGCAATTGTGATGCCACGGGAAGCCAGGGCTGGAGCAGGCTCCTGGCAGGACCTGTGGCCCCATGGAGACTGGAGCAGGTTTGCTGGGGGGACTTGTGTCCCTGTGGGGGACCAGGCTGGAGCAGTCTGGGCCTGAAGGTCTGCACCCCATGGGAGGGACCCACGCTGGGGCAGCTGGTGAAGAACTGCACCCATGGGAAGGACTCATGTTGGAGAAGCCCATGCAGGACTGTCTGCCATGGGAGGGACCCCACGCTGGAGCAGGGGCAGTGTGAGGAGTACTCCCATAAGGAGGAAGGAGCAGCAGAGAGGTGTGATGACCTGACCCCATCCCCCATCCCCTGTCCCCCTGTGCTGTTGGGGAGGAGAGAGAGAAATGGGGAGTGAAGTTTGTGAAGAAGGGAGGGGTGGGGGAGGGGTTTAAGTTTTGGGTTTATTTCTCATTATCCCACTCTGATTTGATTGCCAATAAATTAATTTCCCCGAGTGGAGTCTGTTTTGCCTGTGCCAGTAACTGGTGAGTGATCTCTCCCTGTCCTTACCCCGACCCACGAGCCTTTTGTTGCATCCCCCCATCCAGCTGAGGGGGGCAGTGATGGAGCCACTTTGGGGGTGACCTGGCCTCCAGCCAGAGTCAGCCCACCACAAGACAATTAGCCCAAATGCACGTGAAATTCAGCAAAATGGGCCCCTGGGTACCCAAAAAAGAGCAGGAACAGTCCCCACCTAACCTTGGAGAGGCAATGCAGGCAGTGCAGTAGATCTGATGCCGCCTTTACCTAGGTCTAAAGCAGTGCCAAAAGGCAAACTGTGGAAACAAGCACTGGAGTCAGGGTGTCCATGATTTCACCACCACTAAATACTCTCCTAGCCATGGTTTCTGTCACCTTCATCATCAAGGAGACTCCTCCTTAATATTGGCAAGGGCCCCACAAACCTTTAGTCTGACAGGTAAAAGATTTCAAGCAGAACAGTTTCAAGTGCTGTGTTGAAAGATACCTTCTATTTCCACTCCTCTGGAGCTCAGCCAGTGTTTGTGTTCTTCCTGTTACAATGTCTGGAGAACACAATTGCCCTGCAGTGCTTCACCCTAAAGACAACAGTCTGATCCTGTAGAAACTGCACTGCTTAAGCGGTTCTGTCTCCAGCTGTCTTGCTCAGATATTACGTGTAGCTCATCACCACAAGTGCCATCAGCCATTTCAGGTTGCCAGTGCCATCCACGGACTCCATAACATCAGCCAAGGGACCTCCAGGTACTTCCTTCCACACAGCTATGACATGACACAACCCATCTGTGTACGGTCACGGGAGCACAAGCAAAGGCCCCAGCAAGCAGTTCTTCCAAAGCCACATGACAAACCAGATGAACTCAAGGCATCCAAGACACACACAAAAGGAAGATCGCCTCTCCCACTGGACACGCTAGAAGAGAGGATCACATGCTCTCACACTCCTCCCTTCCTGGGGCTGGAGTGAAACATCAAAGGGTAATTCAAAACACACGTGGATATGGATGAGGTAGGAGAGCAGAGGACAGTATCTCTGATAGCCACAGAGACCCACCCCTTTTCAACTCTGTTCTTTCCTACCTCCCCCACATTTGACAGCTCCTGGAGCAGGTCCAGCATCATTGCATCAAGAGTATTGCCAGGACCCATTCCACATGCCGAGCCGTTTCTGAAGGAAAAAGCATTTCCTGACATCTGTTCTGAATTCACCGCTCTTCTCCTCCTCCCGCCCCACTTGGCTTCACCCCATGCTCCCCTCTGTCTTCTCCCTCCATCACCACCTGTCCCTGGCTGACCAGGGCTCACCAGTAAGAGCCAAGAGTCCTTCCGGAGAACTCATGGCCCCCACTTGTGCCAGCCCTGTTCCTCCTGACAGTTTTCTGTCTGCTGTAGACATGGGATTTTGCTGTTAGCAATGCACCAAGCAACCTCACCCGAACCCAGGCAATCACTGGTGCATGTGCTTTCCCTCACATGTCCAAGACACTCTTACTAGAACCACAGGCCTGAGCATTGCCAAAACAAACAGGGCCTTTGCAGGCCTTAACCCAGGACCAGGCTCATTGCTCTCTCCTCACTCCCTTTTAGGATGGAGCTGTTGCAACGTTAACAGTTCCAAGGCTGATTTTTGCCTTGTGCACTTTGATGAAGTTAGAAGGATAGGGAATGTTTTCCACAAATATTTGAAGTTTTCTCTCATGCTCTTCACAGAATGTCAGGAGTTGGAAGGGACCTTGAAAGATCATCTAGTCCAAGCCACCTGCCCGAGCAGGATCACCTGCCGCAGCCCGCAGTTACGGCGCGAGTCCAGGGTGAAAGTACACATCAACGTGGTGCAGATTCAAATCCCTTTATTTCTCCTCTCACACATCTTTATATCCCTTTGGTCCCAGTGTCCGGGAACATCCGGCAAGGGTGAACTTATCATTGGTTATAGTTTTCTGATTATGCAACAAATACTCGGTCCTGATTGGTTAACGCATAAAGCCAGCGAATCTCAATCTTCTCGGTCACTCCCCTTGTAGACTCTTTCTTTGTTCCTTAGGGAGCACGTGGCCAGGGCCCCAACAATCACCTAGATTAAATCACACAGGAATGTGTCCAGATTGGTCTTGAATGTCTCCAGAGAAGGAGACTCCAAAACCTCTCTGGGCAGCCTGTCCCACGGCTCTGCCACCCTCACGGTGAAAAGGTTTTTCCTTACATTCACATGGAACCTACTATGCGCCAAATTGGACCGACTGCCCCTTGTCCTATCACTGGCCATCACTGAGAAGAGCCTGGATCCATCCTCCTGACACTCACCCTTTACATATTTTTAGACATTAATGAGGTCACCCCTCAGTCTCCTCTTCTCCAAGCTAAAGAGACAGCTCCCTCATCCTGTCCTCGTAAGGAAGATGTTCATCTTAGTGGCCTTGTGCTGGACTCTCTCAAGGAGTTCTATGTCCTTCTGGAACTGAGGGGCCCAGAACTGGAGTCTTACCTCGTGCTAGCTGAACAGCTATGCAGTCCTTCTAAACAATATCTGCATTCCAAATACTTGAAAGATAGTAAGACTAAGAGACACGATGAGCTTTTTCTGCCAACTAATTTGCCGCTAACTTTGCATATATATTAACACAGATGCAGTTTTAAGGAACCAAAACTCATCCCAATCCTGACACCCCTGCATCGCAGAACTTCAAATCAGCTGGGTATCTCAGCGCAGCCCCCGAGTTTGTGCTTTCGGCAGGACATGACAGACACCACCACATAAGCCAAGCATGTAGTAGATTTTATTAAGCATAACTTTGGTTCTAAGTATTCCACCCTCATTCTTGTAATACCTTTAGTTAAAAACAATTATACAAGAGCAAATACAAAAAATATTAAATTATGAAAACAAATCCATTAAGGCTCCCTTTTTATATTTATATATATTTATATATGTACACTCAAACAAGTGCAGATATCAACACAAGGTTAAAGCCACCGAAAATGCTAAAAAATTACTACTATACTATCAAAAGCAAGAGTTTTTAAAAAATACAAAGTGGTAAGTGACCCATTTTCAAATCACTGAAATATTTGCCAAATTGCTTCCAAACCCACAGAGCTAAAAGGCAGATCAGGAATCACTTACACTCGCTGGCAAGCAGCTTCCCACTTGAGTAGCCACACAGGACACTTGTGGTGTGACTAGCTGACCACCCATTAAAGGGCTGCCTGTTCAAGCTCAATCCTGACTTTAAAGACAAGATTTTGCCTGTCAAATTGACAAGAAAGTGGCTGGGATTCCTAGACTACAGAGTCAGCAGGATTCAAAGATGTTCTAACACACACACTGATGACCTGTTCACACAGAGAATGAATTCCAATGGAAACCAAAAACCTACTTCATGCTGTATATACAAGGGAGTTTTCTGGCCTTCTGTTTTTCAGCAAGAGAAACTCTACCCTGAATCCCAAGCTAACATAGAGAGAAAGCAGGATGCCTTCAGCCTCGAAGGGCCCAGTACAACACCCACTGAATCCAAAAGACAGGTCCTCATTCCCCACCGACTCCAGTGCCACTTGGATTGAGCCAACTTCATTTCACTGTGATGCATGGTGGGATTGCTATGTTCACCAAGGGGAAATGGCTGAGGAGAAATGTTTGCTCCAGCCAGAGGATGGTTTCCTCACTGATTTCTACACATTTCCATACTGAGCAGAAGGTTAATTGTGGAGTGAAAACCAAAAGGCATGATGTTTGGCAGACTGGGAGAGGCTAAGATAAACCATGAGGATGGTGTGGAAGGCTCATAGATAGTGCTGTCTCAACAACATGAAACAAACTTAATCAGTGCAAGTGTTTGAATACGGTGCTGCCAGAAAGGAAGATCCTCTCCTTCCAGAAGGAGGGAAGGAGAGAGGGAAGAACCTGCAGCACTCAGGGTGTTCCTTTGTTGAGAAAATACTTGGAAGTATCTTACATTTGGCCTTTGTCTTTTGCCTGTCCATAATCTGAACAGTCCAGTAGACCATCTTCACATTTAATCTTCTAGATGTGTGTCGTGCTGCAAGTCTAAATCAATGGCAATACACTTATCACAATTCAGTTTACTCTCAATTTGATTATGTCCTCATCAAAAATGCCTGGATCTTGACAAATTGAACTCTGTATCTAGGAAACATTTCTAATTGTGAGCATTTTGTCCCAAGTGCTATGCTGAAATTGTTTTTGAAATGTCCAATACTTACAAGAAAGGCAAAAAGAACTAAAAAACAAACCAACAAACCCTCCCCCATCACCTTTACGATACAAACACACCACTGTCGATAGTAATAAAAAGTGTTCTTAAACAGTTATGCCAAATGTAATTACAAAGTAGAAATTACTTTGTTTAGCATCCTAAGGCAAAGACTAGGAATAGATCCCCAGTTAATATGGATGAACACAGCTTCAGAGATTGGTAGGACTGTGCTGTCCAAGGAAGATGAGGATTTCTCCACAGATCCCAAAGATACTTGCACCCATTCATACCAGATAGGAATCCGATTTGGTAATCCTACGTGAGTAATCTCTTCCCCCATCCTCATCCCAGGCTTTCCTGGATAACTAGTAGTCACAGCCATGAAGGATCAGATTCTGCCATGCCTGTGCAAGCTGAGCAATATTTTACTTAATGGCAGGTCACTGGGGAGACTTGTACAAAGACAGGTGACAGAATTGGATCCTGAAACTCAGTGGTAACACACTTCCCCCTTTATTGAGGTTAAAGGAGGGATGGAATAAAATGAATTTGATTTTAGGCCTCACTTTAGGGAAAAACAATTCAATTTCAGTAGATTGGATTTATCCGTTTGGTCTGGCTTAAACACTGCTGTGTTCCAGGAACAGTGACAAGTTCCTGTACTGATGGTGGATCCGATTCCTGCTTCAGTTCCAGCAAGCAAGTTTAAACACTACCAAGTACTGTGTTAACAATGTACTCAGATCAGCATGTCCTTGGAGGAGAAAGGCCACAACAGTAAAGTCAACAAGATTTCAAAACACAAGAAGTAGAAGACAAGTCATCTGCATTGAGAGGTAAATTCACAGGTAGCAACCCACAGGCCTGCATACAACGGTGTAAATTAGAGACAGAGATAAGACAGCTTCTGGATTCTCCCAGGTGAGAGGATCATCATATCTCTGTTCTTTCCATAGCCCAGATTTGACATGCCAAGCAGGAAGAGCTGGGCTTTAAGGCTGCTGAACTGCTCGCTGCGGGTGAAATGTAAGCAATCTCAGTTTTCCCACACATGCCTATCCTAGTGAGGACGGGCAGCAGTGATCAATATGCCTCATATCCTCCCAGATTTGATAAAAACTCCAACTAAACCCAAATTACTGTGGAATATACACAAACTGTAGGTCTAGATGGAGGAAATTTACCTGCACAGCAAAGCTTTGTAAGAAACCACAGGAGGAATTTTTTGTTCTGTTTTAAAGCAAAATATAATCTGTGTATCTCCACTAAACTAGGATCACAAGAGATAAAACAGTGCAACACTGAAGGAGTTTCTCTAGTATCCCTGGTTAAAATCTCTGAGTAAGCTCATCAGACTGGTCCATGACACTGAACTGACAAAGAGACTCTGCATCCATCGATCTTGGGACTGCATTTGGCAAGTCGATCTGTTTATGGTACTGTCTTTTTAATCCACACGTCCCAGGAATTAAAAAATCTCATCTTCGGTAAGCGTCAGCTGGATGCTGTTATCTTCCCTCTGGAGGGGCAAATCTGAGACAACTTGCAAAAGCCTCTCTGCAGGAAAGCTCCAAGTCTTAGCAGGCGCTGGCTCTAGGAGTCTGGTGCTTCTGTTGCTTCCTGGACCGTCCTCCTTAAGTTGCCCTTGACTTTGACAAATTCAGGTGCATTTTCCTGCTCTTCCTGTATCTTCTGTTGCTCCAGTTCCAGCTTAAAAAGAAATCACATGTAAAAATAGTGTATGAAATAGATCATTGAAATACAAGATAAAAACCCAAAGGCTCCAGTAACTGCTCATGCGAAACTCTAAACTGCTTCCTTTCTGTCTCTAACGAGAAGATAAAGTTCCATTTCTTTGGGAGTGCCTGTTTTCATAAACGATAAATCTTTTCAAATCCTTGGCTCTAGCTGGTTCCAGATGTCCACCTTTGCCAGATGGACAAGAACTCTGCAAGCCCAGTACAAGGACGAGACAAATCTTTTTTGAAGAAATTCTTGGATATCTTCATTAACGAAACAACCATAATTCCCTTCTCCAGCTTTTACAACAGGACAAGGACAAATGTGCCTTGTGGGAGAACATACATGAACAGCTACTACTGAACACAGAATTTATTTCTCAGTGGTTAGGGATGGATTTATGCATTTAGCTTGAGCCTCTTTTGGTGTATGTTTTGTCTATCACCAAAAGCAATAAAAATCTAAGTTCTCTTTGGCCCTTTGCAGTTCACTTCCGAGAGCCCATTCACTGACATTTTTAACCCAGCTGGAGCTCCTGCCTATGCAGACACTCAGAATTACCGTGTGAGGTCAGCCACGCTGCTCTATGGGACAAGGCTACACTGTGCCTGTAAAGAACAGAACTTACACAATGCACAGAATTCAGATTCACAATCCTCAGCAAAAGGCAGAGAAGTTGTCAGAAAGGGAGAAACAACCCTTTGGAAAATCAACAAAAGCTCCTGAAAGGAGCTTCTGAAAGGAGTTTCTGAAAGGAGTTTTTTTATTTTGTTTTTTTTACAGACCAAGGTCTCCTTGATTAATGGGGACCAGGCACAGCTCACCTAAATAATCTCTCTTTTGTCTTTGCTTCACTGGCAAGGGACACGCCTGGCTACAATAAATCATGACAATGTTCCTCCAAGAGTCATGTTGTCAATTAATGCCATTCCTGCGATGTTTACAAAGTCACAACATTGTTTGAAATGGGCAGGCTTCTCTTCTAACAATTTTCTATTCTACATATGCCCTTGGATGGCTCTGTGTCAAATTAAATCATCCACAAACTGAACCACTTGAATCTGGGCTCTTATGAGCAGAAAGAAAGAATGAAAAGATACACTTAAAAATTTAGTATCTTTCTCTCTCCAGAAATATTTCTAATTCTAATTAATAAATATACATAACCACACACCCCCAAAACCTAAATAATGATTTGGTTACACCTCATTTTCAATAATTATTTGGTTTAACTGATTTCCATTCAGAAAAACATGAGATACTGTTTTAAAGCATTCATTTGTTTAAAAATAAATGCAATGCTTGGTGCATAGTGACTTCTTTGATGAGGTGTTTCACTGTAGAAATATTTCCTCGCAGAGGCACAGAGACATTTGCCTGGTCCCGAGCCTAGCAGTAAACTTCACCACAACAAATTCCAACTCTGTATCTCCATACTTCACAACTGAAGATCTTTTTCTTCATTTCAAAATGACAACAGGCTCCTATGTTTTAAGGCTACAAAAGATCTTTTTAAAGTCATCTAGTTTCTTACATAACCCAAGAGAAAGAATCAATTGGGTTTTTTATTCATTAGGAATCTATTTCTGATGCACTGCAGACTAACAGCCATTCTTAGTGGAAAATGTCTTAAAATTTAAACTACAAAAAGATGACTATTCACTGCAGTTTCAATAGTTAAATAAGGTCAGCACCCCACACACATTCCTGTTGACTGCAGTTACCATACAATAAATTACAACAACTATGTAATTGCAAGAATGTGATCTGACTCATCTGCATCTGATCAGAGAAAATGTGCCAAAAATTGGCTGCTGCTTCTTTCCTGTCTACAATGAGACCCTCAGGTGAACAGCTCACATATAGGCACATAAAGGTAGTGTTATTCCCTGTCTTACCTGCTCTAGTTTCTGCTGCCGCTTCAGTAGCTCTATTTCAAAGTCTGATTTCTTCTTTTGTGCCTCTTCTTCTTTTTGTTGTTTAATAACTTGATCTCGTTTCCTTTTCTCCATCACCTTCTGTAGCTCTGGTTTGTTCTGAGGTGCAAGACCCCTTAAAATTAAATTGGGGGTGGGGGAAGGAAACAGGGAAGAAAGAACAGCTTTAATTAGTGAAATTCACATAGAATTGTAGGCAGATTTTCCAATGTCAAGCAGTTGTCTACTGAGATACATTGAAATATAAATAATTAATTGAAAAGAAAAAAAACATGCAGATACTTACCTGGTGACTAACCAAAACCCCAAACTAGAATCTAAGCCATATTATTACTGAGGATGTTTCTTTTAACACGTGTGCTAGTTTTTCTACTGGATTATTCACTATTTTTACTTTAACCTTTTGTCTTCCCAATACTCTCTCAATTCCAAAAGAAAAGATTAAGAAAAAAAAAACCAAACAAAAAACCAAAAACCCACAAATAATGACTTTAGCAGAGCTAGAAAGAAATTTTAGACAGAGATTTCCCTTGCTGGCTCATAACTCAGAGAGATTGAGTTCCAACAGTTCTATGCATGGTATTATGTACAAAGAAGTTTGCATGGACAGGGCTAAAAAGGGGTCTTCCCTCCTTGAAAGCTGCAGATTCATTCCTTTCTTGAAATCCGGAGAGCTTTACCTACACCGGGCTGGGAAGGTATTTCCAGAGACAGCTCCCAGGCTACACTGAAAATAACAAAGAGGTGAAGACAACAAAAATCCAGAATTAAAAATAGTTGCAGTCACCTTGGAAACCAGACAAAGGCTGGAGGATTCTCCCTCTTGCATGACTTTTGGTACTGTATCAGCTGAATGTTTCAAGCCTGTTCAGCACAAACTGTTTTCTCTAAAATGAGAAAGCTTACTCTTTGGAAAGGATGCATGACTTCATTTATGCAGGTACACACACAGAGATGCACACTCCTACTTTGTGTCTTCATCTATTTCTTTTATCTCTGCTATGTTATGATGTTTTCAAAATCTGTTATGCTCAGATTCAAAGTTCTCCCTGTTATTCAGATATTAGCGTTACTGAAGTCAGGGCTGAAAGATCTGAAATCTGCCTTTGTGACTGTCATCTTCCCTGCAAAGACTATTATGTGAAAACATTCAGCATTAAATATAACATCAACTGCTTTGAATAAGCTTTCAGGAAGTGTAGTTTTACCCTTCCCTACTTCCTACATATCTGCAGTTGCCTAATTCTTCCATTATATGCATATCTGACAGCATGCCCAATAATCCATTAAAATGCCACTTTATAGTGACACCTGTGAATGACTCCCATACAACATGCAACATGCTATCCCTGTACACTTCCCTGATAGCAAAATCAAATATTTAGCAACACCAAATGCCATTCCTGATTTCTCATAATAGATCTCATCGCCTGAATGCAACAGTATTTCGTTAATAATTTATGTTTCATGCTATTTTAATTACATTTTAACACATAAAACCTAAGGCAGAGAAAAGCTGGAATGAATTTTTATTATTGTTACTGGGTCAGTGAGACCTAAATGATTGGAAACTTGCATTGGCAATTAGCAATCAAGATAGCCACGAACCTCGATAAGCTGCTAAGTAATCACATATTCCTGCTTTTTTAAAGTAAGGTTACACCATAACAAAGCAGAGGCACAGGGTGGTCTAGATGTGCTGTGGTTATAACAAAGGGGACCCACAGAAGACAAGCGAATACAATCTCTCAGTATAATCAGGGTGGGAGGCTGGTAGTGAGAATTGTAACAAAACATCTGTAACATCCATCCTATTTTCATTCACCCATGTAAGAAGGAAAAGCAACACACAGGCAGCTATTTAACTGGGAGTCTTGTATCTCCTCCTGGTGAATGTTCTGGTTAAATAAAATATCCTCAGGCTTCGAATAGAGTAAGCAAAGTGTGCTACAATGCCAGTCAGAACTGATAGGGTTAAAGCCTGGAAGGCAAATGACCAGTGCTCTACAGAGCTGAGGCTGAGTCCCAATAACTAAAAATAGTTTAAGGTAAGAGGAGGTTTAGATATTAGGAAAAAGTTATTCACCAAAAGGGCTGTCGAGCACTGGAACAGGCTGCCCACGGAAGTGCTGGAGTCACCATCCCTGGAGGTGTTTAAAACATGTAGATGTGGTGCTTAAGGACATGGTTTTGGGGCTGGACTTGGCAGTGCTGGGTTAATGGTTGGACTCTATGGTCTTAAAGGTCTTTCCCAACCTAAACTATAAACAACCAGCACATTGAGGTACCACTAACTGGACCTTTGCCCAAAACAACTACCATTTCTGCAGGTAAATTACATGGCTCCAGACCCAACAGACACCACTCACTGTAGGCATGGAGAACGTCCAGCACTGTTCTTCTTCTCCCCTAGAAAAGGCTGTTCAGAGCTGACTGGTCAAAAAGACAAGCTGCTGGTGCCTCCACTGAGTCTTCACAATAAAATAAGGTGCATGTTAAGGAGACTTCTGTAAGAGTTCTAGATGTCCTCCATACACAGGGCAATTTGCAGCAGCAAAGCAGCGTAATATCTGCATTACCAGAAAGCCTCATATCAGAGGTAGTACAGATGACTAACCCTCTTTCAAAACTGCCAGTTTTTCAGCTGGTGAAAACCCTCAAAGTATTTAATTTCTGCAGCAATAAGAATATAAAATTAACAGCTGCAGCTAATCAAAATCACAATAACAGAAGAGTGGGTATTGAGGGCTGCACAACTCCTCTGTGTAATAGGATATTCTCCTAGAAGAAAAGAACTCCATACTATTTAAAAGTGCTTTATGTGTTCACAAACTTAAAAGAAAAAAAAATAGCCTTTTTTTTTTTTTTTCAGTCTCCACATACTTAGAATAAGATTGCAAGTCGGGAAACTTCAACTATCTTTCAAGGCCGATAAACTTCTTGGTGCCGGGAACTGACTTTGATGTTTAATCCCATTAACAAAAAAATAGGACAAACACCTATTGAGGCCATTTTCTTCCAAATCAGTTGGCATTCTGTAAAACATTTCTACTTCTTCATCACTAAAGAAACACAGTATTGTGTATGCAATTCATTTAGAATTAAGTATGTCGGCCTAGCATTTGTGAGGATTTGGAATTACACAGAGAAAAGACCTCTTCTGCCCTCAAAATAGTACTCCACCAGAGGCTAAAAATAAAATAAAATAGAAACTTTCTTAACGTGACTCTTCCTGCTAAAAAGACAAGTCCAGATGTGCTGGAGTAGCCAAAACAATAGCTTCCTCCTCTCCTTTATCCAGGTCTTGGGTTTCAAAAACCCTGAATGGCTGCTGCCAGCAAATTTATTTTATATGCTTTATTATGTATTACTTATTCTCAAATGCACTCTGAAATACTGTTCTTCTACTTCTGGTTTTGGGGGTCCACGCCCCCTTGGCTTTGGAAAGTCCATTTAGGTGGCTTGCACAGGCCAAGTCACTAATTTATGCCATAATTTGTTTCTGTTTATTTAAATGGAGAAGCATCAACAGGCTTGGTGGTTTCTCCTCCACAGTGTGACCTGGTGATTATTTCCTTAATATGTTTTCTAAATGAGCCCTCCATTGCTGAAGAGATTTAATAACAGAATTTCAGCTATTCCCAGGCCAAGTGCCCGTGTCTCTGAAGCTGATGAAATCAAGTTTCAGCTGTTTACATCTTTAAAAGCAATGTATAGTGCAACAGCTGTGCATCCCATCACAGAATGCAGGAAGAAGCATTTGAATAACATACAAAGAAACACTTGTGCAGCAGCAGAGCAAGCCCCAGACTATCACACAGCATCACAAGAAAGTAGAGTTTCATATGAAATGAAAGAGAAACTTGTTTTAGAAGTGGCCCCACAAGCTCAGTGTGATGGGAATGGTGAAAACCCACAGATTTTTATCATCTTGCTGGTAACAGTAAAATTTTGCCAAATACTTGATAAAGTTGAGAGTTCAAGACAAACTGCAGTGCCCAGGTAACCAATATGAATGTGATCAGGGAGAACTGAACTGAAACTAACTCCTGGTGTGTATTCACAAAGTGAGAAGTCTTTTACAGAAAGACTTGCAGAGCAACTGAAATTCAAACAAATAAATGCCACTGTTAAGCATCAGAATCTTTTAAATCTACAAGATCTGAATAAAATAAAAAGTCTGAAGGGTTCTGGGTAAAATGTCATTTTGATGAAACTAAAACTCCAGCAGTTTGGGGTGAGAGGGTGGATCTTTAGATTCTTACCTTTTCTGATTCATAAGCAGCTCCCTATGGAGATCTTGATGATTCCGGGATGACTTCACAGGATTAATTAATTTCTGAGGTCTAATTAATTCAGGGTTGTCATCATCTATGTAGTCTGGTTCAGCCATAATCTTTCTTGGAATGGGATATGGATCTTTGGGTTCCGTGTCCTTATTCACAGTATCTGTAAAACAGAGGGAAAACTTCAGTAAATCTACACTGAAAGGCCCTTTAAAGATGCATTTAAACATAAAGGCAGCATATTACATTGGTAACAGCTATGCTTTTTCCTAGATTAATTTTTTCTGCAGTACATAAAGGCTTCCAGAGCAAACATCAGTACCATCTCTTTAAACAGTCGGCAATTCTACAGCAGTGTCATTTCCACTGCCTTCATCCACTGACTTGTCGACACAGATTCCCCCAATTTTAAAAAGTAAGCAAATAATTTAGGTTAAATGCATGAATAGCCCTATTGATTTTAATAAACCTATTCAGATCAAGCAGGTTTAGATCAGCAATATATAAAGACATTTTAAATACTGACTATATTAAATACTATGAATGTGCACCAAAACCAGAGTCTCATTTTCTGCCATCAGTATCATGCCAGCTACGGGGAAACCACCTTCTGGGGATAAGCCCTGATCTGTGCTGCACGGGGCAAGAGCTGCTATGTGGACATTGCCAGATCTGCAATTTGGGATGGGGAACAGGGTTTTGAGTGGAAATGTGAGAGGAGAAAAAAAGGTTGTGTCAGATTGTTTCTTAAAGGCCACATTTCACCCAGGAAAAATCCACAGAAATCCACTGATGTGAATGCAATGGAGTCTTGATGATTTATATCATCTGGAAACGTGGCATTTTCCTATCCCACTGTAGAAAATGTATCCACATACCAAATCACAACACTTTTAATTAACAGCTGCCAAGTAAACTATAGTTTCCATACAATTTACACATGGCCATTCATAGCCCCTTCCACTAAAAAGCCTCAGTCACCAAAGTTCAGCATCTGAAACAAAGCACATTGAGAGCGATTCCACCCACGTTTGCTGTCGTGGAAACCTGCACGCGCAATCTGGCGCACTGCAATTATCAGTCTGATGACACATTTGGCCCCTCAAGCAGACCCCCCAAAAATAATCCCACAGCATGTGGCTGTACAGAAAGGAATCCACAGGACATGAAAGAAAAGGCGATAGACGTCCATTAGCCCGGCTGGCAGAACAGCTGAAGGCTGTAGGGCTACAAATCAGAGTCTCAGGATTTGTTGTGTCTTTCCCAGTAAAAGTCGAATATATGCTTTAATTTGGATCCCACTGTTTCCAGCCCTTCCATCTCTCTATCACTCCACAGGCTCTGAAACCTCTCTCAGTTCAGTCTCAGTTTAATCCTTATTTTGTTTCATTAGGAACCTCGCATTGCTGCTCAGAGGGTCTGATTCAAAATCCACCCGATAAACTGGAAAGAATTCCACTAACACTTAGCCCACTGCTACTGAACAGTGCCAGCACCACCCCTGCCCAGGCTGCACGTGCACTTGCAGACGGAGAAGCAAAGCAGCAGGGCTGTTTCCAGACGATGCAGGATGAGGCCACGCTGGATCTGAATGTGTCCGATGGATCCGGCACAGCCCTTTCGGCTTATCTGTTTGAACGGATGACACGTACTGTGCTTTACTGGTGCTACATCCCATTCACCGAGTTTCTACAGAGCACATCCAATGAGAAACAGCTTGCCCATGTGCTGCTCTCAGGGTGGCCCCTGCATCGGTTTGTCAAGGCAAATTAGTAGGTAGGATTTTATTTTTTTTAAACTCTGAGGGGGTGTGTAGTTCTCAGAGACCTCTGAAACCAACATAAAAATCATCCACCGCTCAAAACTATGTAAGTATATTGTTGTACATGACATAAACCTCTTACTGACATTGATCATGCAATAAAAATACTTTTCCCATCACGCCTTCAGAGTCCCTCTTGCTTCAATCAAGCAACCAGCTATCACCACACGTGCCAAACACACAGGATCATCGGAAAATTGAGGCCAGAAGAAACTTGGAAGTGTTCTAGTCCAACCTCCTGCTAAAACAGAAACAGCTGTGAGACCAGACTAGATTGCTCAGGGCTTTTACCCAGTAAGGTCCTTAAGTCCTCTAGGCCTGCCCAGCCTCTCTGGGCAACTTTGCTTGCCTATCTTCATGGGGAAGTTTTTCCTTCCCATTTCAGCCTCCTGTTTAGACTCATGCCCACTGCCTCTCACCCACTGGCCACACACCTCAGTGAAGAGCCCAGCTCTTCTTCTTCTCCTAAGTTCCTTCCAGGCATGGGGGGTTGCTGTTAGGTACCTGCAACCCTACCTCTGCTCTGGGCTCAGCCAGGACAGGTGCTTCAGCCTCTGTTCACAGCACCTGCACCCTGGACCCCAGCCCATCTTGGTGGACCTCTGCTGAAGTTCCTTGCTGCTTCATTGCATGTCCTATGAAAAAAATCAAAAAAAGTCCATACCACAGCGTATTTCTTGATATATACTATGGAGCACCATGATGCTGAAGTCTGTTCTCTCTTCTAGGAGAATTCAGTATTCACTTCAGGCAGTGAATACAATAGCTACTTCTTTTGTGTTTGGTTTTGGTTTGTTTTTTTTTCTTAATAGAGACAAAACGATTCATACTTGTGCAGTGTTCACAGCAAGCTTATCAGAACTGGAAAACCTCAAATGCTACGTATCCAACCTCCACCCAAAACAAACCCACTCTATAAATATTTGGTTTTCTGTACTCATTTCTATCAGTTCTGCTGCATTGATGGGGCTGCAAGACTTCTAAAAGGCAACCATCATCAACAGCTCTCTGAAAATAACCTGCTGCTTCTCCTAGACTTCTGCTTGCCTAGGCAAATATGAAAGACATGGAATTACCCCACAACTGTGAGAAACAATGTACTATTTTTTGAACACAAGCTCTGGAAAACAATTTGTCTCAATCATTTCTCAGAAAGTTTGATGTAATGTCTTGCAGCATGTAGATGTGCTTTTGTCAAGCCTTCAAAACGAATTCTACGTGCTCTTCTTTCTTCTGTCCTATCTCTACTTTTAAAAACATGTATTCAACTCAGAGGTCAGGAATTGTGGTTTTCTAACATAATCTGAACTCTACTAGCAGCAAACTTGAATGAACAAAACTCCCTTGGGAACTGGAGACGCTTTCCGTGTACAATTAAGCTGCAAATGATTTCAGCTAGGATTTCCAAAGAGACCCAGCACAACAGGGCACCCCATTCCCACTCAGTAAATCCTCTCACACCCTTTGCACAGCTCAGTCTGGCTGGATGCCACCACCAACCCAGTCCTGCAGAGTCACTGTGTAACATTATACGCAAACAACACAATTAAGATAGAGTGTTTTCTACCCACACACTTTCAAAGCAAACATTTCCATAAAAGCATGGGCAAAGGGAAGTGAGGCACTTGGAACAGTAGACAGGAACAGAGCTGGCAGTGCAGCCCTGGAGTTTCATTCTTAGATTCAGGCTCACAGCACCACCAAACCAGTCAAGCTCGATGACAGAATTCATTAAAAGTCCTTAAACAAAGTGTCATCAATGTTTAAGCAATAACAATTTAATAATTACTAATTCCACAAGTCTCTAGTGCTCATCATCACAAAAGTCACAAGCCATAAAGCTGCTTTAAGATCATTACTAGTTGCAACAGTGGGACTTGAATAATCCAAATAATCACTAAGCAGAAATACAACGACTTAAGAGCATCCAAGAGGCTCCTGTTAACCATCTGCTGCTACATGGTCAATTGAGAGCACACAATCCATTCCTGTCTTTCCCTGTTACCTTGCCCAAAAACAAAGGAAAGAGATTTGGATTCAGGGGATGTTTTAGCTGAGCTTGGCTCAAGTTTAATACACCCACTAATTTGGCAGGTGCTTCCCCAGTGTGACTGCTGAATTAGCTATTGCTGCTCCAGCAGCACAAAAGCATTTACCTACCCTATCTTGTCCTGCCTGAGGAACTCACACAGACTTTGTAGCTTCTTATGTACACATAGATTTTCATCTTACATGTGGATTTTCATCCAGAAAAAAAGAAACTGGGTATCCTGCCTGGAAGAGGCATTTTAACTGCAAAGTAATCTCAATATCCAACTCGACAAAGATAATGCCTCCGTATAAAAATACAACCAAGTATCCTCACAGACAGAAGTTTAATGTTCTCAGATATAAAGATGTTGTTAAATCAAGAAGTACCATACTGGTACTTGCACTTGGAGGGAAAAGATCAACTGGTCACATACTTGTCTCATTTATTTTCCTGGGAGCACAAGTATGAAGAGACCCTTCTGATTCATCATACTGAGGGGACACAACTGAACTGGGGTGGGCCAGAAGCATACAGGTTATATTTGGGGGCACATGTCCAACAGACAAATTTGCTTCCAATGTTACTGATTTTTTTTATTCTACCTATACAGGAGGGAGGAGAGGGTTGGCAAATGTCCCTTAAAGGTAGTAACATTGGAAAGCCACATGCAGAAAGAGCTACAGCTGGCCTCTATATTTTAACTGCTCCAAAGTAGATCTTAACAACATCAGGTTAAGGATTCAGCAGCTGCCAGAGCTTTTGCTACAACAGGGCTCCCATGGCTTCCAGAAGAGAAGGAAACATGCCAAAACCCCCTTGTGTTTATATGGCATTTGGGGAATTGCATTTATTTTCTATCTGGTATTCATCATACCAGAAATCACCCTCTACATATGGAATCTGAATATGAAAAATTCCTGTGAGACAACATATATTTATATTATTTTTTATATATATGGCATTTCTGCCCCTCAGATGGTTCCCACAATTATTTCCAGCTGTAAAAGCCAAAGTAAAGTTGAGGCCCCTTGAAAAGCAGATAAATAAATGCATAAAAATACCAATGAACACCAAAATCACAGACTAGTCCAGAATCCAAAAGTTACATTAAGTCTAAATTTATGCTATTTCCTTTTTGCCTTAATAAATTCTTGAATTAAGACTTTCCACAGAAGCATTAGCTCAAACACTGAACACCTCCTGAAAAAGACTTTACTCTCGAAAATGCTGTGACATCTGTTCTGAGCTGTACTGTAAACCACCAAAAGCTGTTTTTTAAGACTTACATTTTTAGCTCTTTAAACTACCGCATAGACTTGTGGTTTGTTACAAGTAACCCAAAGGCATTCTTGGAGAAGAAATATGGTTTTGCTCTCCCCTTTCTGATTTCTAGAGGAATCAGAATAAAAATTCTTCAGCCTGTTCCTGCTCAGACTTTAATTGCATCATCAGCACCACACCGGCCAGCTTGGGTGGAAACAAAAGGAATACTTAAATGCAGAGAGGGCACCTTCTCAGCACTGTTTGCACATGAAAGCTCACCATCGCTATCATTTCTATCTATACACTCTCAGTGTAATAAGAGGCACTTGACTAGAGAGATTTACTTGATTAACCCCTGATTATACATATCATTAATAACTTCCCACAGTTCACCCTTTAATTCAAAGTAAGAGCTCCTGAAAACAGAATATGAAATGCTTGTCCTGGCCAAGATGCTCAAGCCATCCATCATCTAAGGAGTTTGGCTCCTCTTCATGCCATCTTCATGGCTGAAAGGGAAGGGCTGGACAGGTCCTGGGGGCTGCAGTTCCTGCCAGCCCCTCATGCTGTGTTTGAAAACGCTGCCACCTCGCAGCTACAACAGTTTTGCTTCAGAAAAGAGATTACCCTCACCTGTCTCAAGATCAAACACATTTAGGGTACCACATATCTACTGTCCCATACAGACTGCATATTTAATATCCTCCTATCACCAGACTACTTGCTATATTACTATTCTTCAATCAAAATCATAGAATCATAGAATCACAGAATTTTAAGGCTGGAAATGACCCCTAAGATCATCTGGTCCAACCATTAGCCCACCACCACCAAGTCTACCCTTAGACCATATCCTCAAAGCACTGCATCTACCCGTCTTTTAAACACCTCAAGAGATGGGGACTCAACCACCTCCCTGGGTAGACTGTTCCAGTGCTTGATGACACTCTCAGTAAAGAAGTTCTTCCTAAGATCCAACCTAAATTTTCCCTGGTGCAGCTTGAGGCCATTACCTCGAGTTCTGTCGCCTGTTACTGGGGAGAAGAGACCAACCCCCACCTCACTGCAACCTCCTTTCAGGTAGTTGTAGAGAGCAATAAGGTCTCCCCTCAGTCTCCTCTTTTCCAAACTAAACAACCCCAGCTCCCTCAGCCGCTCCTCGTAGGGGCTGTTCTCCAGACCCTTCACCATCCTCGTTGCCCTTCTCTGGACACGCTCCAGAACCTCAACATCCTTCTTGATGTGAGGGGCCCAAAACTGAACACAGTACTCGAGGTGAGGCCTCACCAGTGCAGAATACAAGGGGATTATCACCTCCCTGGTCCTGCTGGCCACACCGTTCCTGATACAAGCCAGGATGCTATTGGCCCTCTTGGCCACACTGGTGGCTCATGTTTAGGCGGCTGTCAACCAACACCCCCAGGTCCCTCTCTGCCAGGCTGCTCTCCAGCCACTCCTGCCCAAGCCTGTAACGTGGCCTGGGGTTGTTGTGACCAAAGTGCAGGACCCGGCATTTGGCCTTGTTGAACGTCAAATGAAGACCATTGCACTTTTTAATCCTTTGGCAGGTACCTGGGTTTTGTTTCTGGCTTCAGTCTTACCTTACTGATGTTAAGTAGGTTAGTGTATCCCTGTGTGCCCAGCTCATGCACATACAAGAGCATTTCAGAAATCACTGGGAGCTTCTGCAAGGCCAACCTCGCTGCTCCTTGTCATGCACTTTAAAACCTTCAGATCTCAAGAGACAAAACAAAGAAGCAAGACAAAGTTTTCTGTCCATACTATGCCAGAACAGTTTAACTCACAGCATCTTCCTTACAATGGGCATCATCAGTTAACTGCTTCGTTAGTTGCACGGCTGCCAGAAGACTGAAAGACCAGGTAGATTTCTCTCAGGAACAAGGGTGAATTCACTGGCCAGGGCAGCCCAAAGCAATCTCAGTGGTGTCAAGGATACGGTAAGAAGCAGGACTTGCTGGCTACTGAAGCAGTTCCTGTTGTCACTTTAGAGGACATTAAAATGAACTAAGCACTCAAAATCTCAAGGAAATCCAGTTAAAACTCATTTTCTACCCTCAAGTACTCCTGAGAGTGTAATGTCAACAAAGCATAGATAAAACATCCACCAGATGAGAAACCAGAAGAAAGAGGGTTATTTTAGAGATGTTTGCATTGGCACTGTGACACCTAAGGGGAGACAGCATACAAAATTTGGGGCAGTGCTCCACACTTAAGACTTCTCTCAAATGCAAAGAGCTGCTTATGGCTCTCATTCAATTTCAACTCCACCGGGCAGTTGCTGCTCCAGTGCTCTGAAGCAGAGTCAAGTCCTGGGTGCCAAGGGAAGAGCCTGGATTCCCCCATAGGCTGAGGGTTACAGAGCAATGCCGGTGAGAGCACAGCTGGTTGCTCTTGATCTCCGGTCTACTTGGGGAAGAGATGCAGAGAGACACAAGTGGCTTTAAGAACAGTCTCATCTTACACTAAAATCACCAGGCTCAATGAGCAAGAATTGGTATTAATCAAAAAGGTTTTCCCTCAGGCTGCAAGTTCTGTAGTGAAGCTCTCTGCCCCTAGTTTGAAAGCAGATGAAAGTATCAGCTCTAAAGAGTTGTGTTTCTTTCTCCTCTTGCTCATTTAAAATGCTGAAGAGGTATCAATGCAGCTGTGTAATCAGAGGTGGAAGATGAGAGGAAAGTGCCTCTGCCCTGCTGCTGCAACAGGAGGTCTCTACACAAGGTAGGCTGTAACAGGATTGGGAAAGGAGGAGATAGAGACCTTTGTTCACCACCACAGCCAGACTAGGTCCTCTTTTTGTGGGCAAAATTCAGTCACAGACGTTCCCCACAACTAACCACTTAGCATTTGATTTTTAGTAGAGGCCATGGAAGAGAGAGACACGGGGTGAGGACCGGCACACTGGGAACAGCACCCATCTTCCCTAAAGCCCAGTCTACTCTCAATCCGCTGTAACACCCTGGTACCAATCTGAGAGTGGCGACAGATGAAGCGGACTGTGCATCTTACATGTTTATTAAAGACTTGATATTCTCTATACGCCCCTTGCCCAGGTCTTTGTGAATACTGAAATCCCTTGACAGGACTGGGATGCAGAAAACCGTTCTAATGGCAAGGAGAAGATGACCCAGTGTTTTGGACACCTCCAAGCACAAAGGCTCCTAGTAACTGTACTGTTTTCTTCCTGTAGAACAATAGCACAGTATGCACACCCCAAACACACCTCTATTCTCATCTAGAGTAAATTTATTTGAAAAGCATAAATCATGACTAGCAAAGGCATGCCATTGAACATGTTCCTGACTTTCAGCAATACACCACACAGGTAATAACAACAAACACTGCAGAAAATGTAACTTTCAGGAGATTACTGAAATGAGGCTTCCTAGGAAATGCACTCCACAGCACAGTGTGCAACTAGATTAATCCCAAAAATTAACCAGCAATTTATTTATACATGGGTCAAGAGCGATCCACATAAGATTCTAAAATGACACATTTTTAAAGGTGTTTTTAAGATTAACAAAATGAGATCAATTTATACTCCCTGCAGCTACGCTGCACCATCAGTGTTCTAGACCAGTCAATCTGGAGCACTAAATTCAAAATCGGGGCAGGTTTGGCTGAATCAGACGTAACTACACTAAAATGGGCTTTCATATGAAAAACCAAGCCCTGAATGTCCAAACAGTCAAAAGGACAGTTTCTTCAGGGCTTCACTGCTGGAAATGTTAAGAACTATCAAACAGTGTCACCCAGTGGTAAAGGACTTCCTGCAGACAGCGTGGAGCAGGGGGGGTGGGGAAGAAGAGGGAAGACTGACCTAAACCTATGTTTATATATAAAACCACTAAACTTAAGAGCAAACAAAATAAATCCCACACTATTTTAGGAGAAAATATTACTTTTCAGTCACTCTATTTCTAAAAACATCAGCATTAGAGGACAGATATTCTTTAAATAGAAAAAGTTTTTCACTTAAGAGGTGTATTTCTGAGGGAGGGGGAAATCCTGAGTAGCCAGCAGTCTCTTATTGCTTGAGAGAGTGGAAACATTTCAAGCACCTGACCTGAGACTGGTGAATCTTGAATTCTCATAAACTTCAGAAGATTCTTCCAGGGAAAAGAGAAACACATCTACGGTGGCTGTTCCTGCAACTGGTTCTGTATTTTATTCACTAAGATCTGGCAAGCAAGGTGGAAGAGCAATACTAAGTGTCCTAGAATCCAGAACAAAAAACTGTAGGTCATGCTCCTTGAACAGAAATACTCTTTTGGATGCTATGATGCTGACAATGACAGTGATGAAGGATCCCAGTAAATATTCAAGCAGGCAGAAGTCTATGCCAGATATAAGCTGAATAGGGTAAAATTACCTTTAATATATGTGACAAAATATGTGAGTGAGAAAAGAGACAGGTTACTTGGCATCCATGTAAACGTCATTGCCACAGCAAACACAGATTTCTTATTTATGAAAAAAATAGGTTGTTAAAAAGCAAATGGAATAGCATTAACATGTAAGAACTGGAGAACATGTTCTATATTGAGGCAGTTATAAAAGCTCAGTCCATTTGGCTTTAAAAAACTGAAAATTAAGACCAACCTTACTGCAGGTTTGAGAAGTTTCAGTGATTGGAGAACACGGCTAGGAAACAAATTCCTAACATAAGCCTCACTCTTTTAAAGCAAGGGGAATAAAATGTTAGAGTTACTGAAAGGTTTGTGGTAGGAAATCAGAAATGGTTCAATTACATACAGAGACAAAATTACAAATTCATAATTATCCCCTCTCATTTTACAAATTTGTAAATCTTTAAATGCAATTAATAAGTGTTGGCAAGGGGTGTCTGAAGATTAAAATCTGTGCTAATCAGGTACTATACATTCAGTAGCTAGAGCAGCAAAAATAAGCCTCAAGCGAGCCAAGTCTTTCACGTGCTGCCAAAGTTGGAGCAGTGCTGTAAATCCTGGAGTCTGGCCAGCCGGAGCACAGCGGTGCTGGTGAACCCCCACATTTTGCTTTGCACAGTGCATGGCTCCTTAGTGCATGGTTCCTTAGGGCACAGTAGCATCCTTCCCAACGTTAGGGCAACATGCAGTTCCTTAGGGCATAGCATCATCCTGCCCAGAGTTAGGGCACAGCAGGATATGCTGAGCTCTCACTTCTCCCCTCCCCTCTGGGTGTTTCTAAACTTAAAAGGAATTCTATCACTCATAAAAGAAGCCAGTTTTCAACTATTTTAAAAACACTGACATAATGAAAAACACACAGTCCATTGCAACGTGCCAATTCCCTAAATATAGACATAGGTAGTTATGTAAAAGTTAAGCACTTCTTCAGACTGGGCAGATACACATCAATTACCTGCCAACTCAACTTCTCTCCATTTTCTAAGAAGAAACTCCTTTCCTATGACAGGGAAGAAAAAAAAATCTTCACTAGTAACAATTGTTTTTTTCCTTTTCCTTTGGTTGCTAATGGCTCAGAGCAAGCATCCAGCTTCTATTCTGATGTCTTAACACAATGAGTATCTTTTCTCAGAAACAGAGAAAAGGAAACAAAATGAAATCGTTTTCTTGAATATATTGCTACTCCAAGCTAACACACTCCCACCTTACTCACAGGCAAGAAATAAAGCCTTCACCTCAACAAGTTAGTCTTGGCTCAGCAACTACATCCACATTCCAGCCTGCTCCATGTCCACAAAGAGACACCCTTCCCTGCCCAGACCTGTTTTATCCACTGGCAGAGATGGATTTTAGGTATTTAAGCTCCTCACTGCAACTCATTCAGAAGGGACACCACTACAAAGGCAAGAAAGATCTGAAGGTAAAGGCAAAAATACAGAGACCAGCAAACTGTTGACCTGATCTTCCAAAAGGGAGGTGGTGCAGGCAATTAAAGCAAAGGCTGTTTTCACATTCAACTCGTGACCTTAACCGAAGGCTCGATGGGTTTAAAAGGAACAAGTGGGTGTAAGAATGTATGTCAGCCAGATCCAGCCTCCTGGGAACGTATGCTACAGGAGGCAAGGCATACAGCTTATGGGTTGAGGACAGCCAAGCCTGAGATAAATTAAGCTATTAAATAGCAAGTGATCAACAGAAGCCCTGCAAAGAGCATGAGATGCTGCAGGGCATTTAGTGGAACATCATTTTCTCACTGTTTGATGGAAGAAATGAGAGTTCTGAAAAACATGAATTTATAGAAAATAAAAATTGGAAAAAATGTTGACACTGGGTCATATCTAAGCTGGTGACGTTTTACATGCTCTTTAGGAGCAGCTAAAATCAGCAGCTCCTACTGCAACCTCATAAATCAGGAAGCTCTGACACCAGCGCAGGGCCGAGTATCAGTCCGTGTGCTGCACATAAAATGCTAATACAGCCTTGCCTTGCTTCTCAGATGGAAGGGCGTTGTTTCCTAAAGAAACATGCCTCCATCTGAACAGTGTATTGATGTGCTGCTCACAGAAATGATCTGCCTTTGGCCTTTTAGCCTCCCTGGAATGAAGAACACAGAATGCCAACACCTAAACCAAAAGCAGTCACAGAACAAATTAAGTTGTGCATGGTGACATGGGTACTGTTCTCTAGGATGTTTTCTACATTATCTTCTTCCTTTTTGGATTTCTTGGAAAGGTTGAAGAGGTTCAGAAAGGGAGAAACAGACCATCAGCCCATAATCCCTCCAGAAAGGAACTGCTCAACAAATACCAAGTAGTTAATGAAGAAAAACATGAAACTAGAGGGATGACTCCAGTCTCTACAAAGGGTTTGTTTGTTGAGCTTGTGAGCTGGTGGCAGGAAAGGAATTTCCTACAATTGTTACCTTTCTGCTTGACAGACCACCTGGAGTAAAGTCTCAGACTGTCCTTCCTCAGCAGCACTCACAGAGGGGGCCATCCATGCCACCAGAGTTAGGAAATTTGCTCAGCTCTGCTCTTCACATCCTTCTCCAAGGCTTTTCAAAGGACAGCTCCCTTGCCCTATGTGCTACAGAAGTAGAATTGAACTGGAAGAACTCTTTTAAGTATTTAAGTTGAACAAACAAGGAAAACTTCAGTAGTCTTGTCTCTTCATGCTGAAAAATAAAGAAAAACTTTAAAGAAGCTAAAACCCAAAGGGCTGCAAAACAGCACTCACATAGAGCCAAGAAAGGGGCTGGGAGTCTTTGTTGTTAGATGCCTGCAGCTGAGGAACAAAAGCAGTATTAGGTCACAGCTTGGCTCTTGCTAGTCAAGGTTCAAGAAAGCAGCAGAGAGCTTCCAGGGAAGAAAATGCCATTTGTCAATCACATATAGACAACCAGCCAGCCACATCTCTGAAAGAGGGTGCTGTCAGCCTGAAAAGGGTTTGAAAAAGCCTTCTTTCTCACAAGCTGCAGAGCCTTCCTTTAACACCATTTCACAGGTGACTCAGCCTACTTCACAACAGGCAGGCTGAAAAGCTGTCTCTTAGCTCTGGTTTTAACAACAGCAGCTTAATTAATACGATGAATGCCTATTGGTAGGCAACCATAACAGCCAATTGCCAGCTGCACCTCTTCAGGCCAGCCCTGGTCTTGGTTCCTCTTGGGAACTTGAAGGACTCAGCACCTGCTGGGCTGCAATCCCTGGGGGAAACTTTCAGGCCAACAAACTTCATATGGTGGCAATAAAAGGCACATTAATGACTCCTTAAGAATGTCACCATACACTGTCCTCAGCAGGATATCATCTTACTGTCTCGGATGTTTGTAAAAGGAAGGGAGCGATGTCAAGTTTCTGCTGTCCTCCTCCTGCTCTCTTTCAGTAGCAAAATGGGCTATTTTAAAAAACCCAAACACAGAACCATTTCAATTCAAATGCACCAGTGCTAAATGTTCCCCATGCTTTTTAACAAGCACACCTCTGCTCTGCAATCGGAAAGCACTCCAACCAGCAGTCACGGATGACTACTCGGCACTCCAGTGAGCACATCACAGTGTCACATCCCAGCAAGCACTGCCTTTCCCGTGTCATGTTCTATCACTAATTTACTAGTTTTCTCCATGACTGTGTAACCTACAAAGATGGAAGGAAAGGGACTGATTTTGTAAACAAGGGTGAAAGAGAAACTGCTGTCCGTGTAGGTATCTCGGCCCATTCTTGATTCTTCGCATTGTGTCTCACCATAGCAAATGTGGTCTGCAAATGTGAGCAGGATTTCTAAAAAAGAAAAGGATATGGAAGCCCATTTCCTCTACTGAATTTTTTGATATGTCACTAGTCCCATAAATCCGAGTTAAGCAAACCAACCTTCCACAACATTTTGAAACGTTTCAGCCCAAGTTGCTCAAGTTCCTACAACCACCACAGCTTGTCCATCATCTTACAACACCAACACTTTCTCAATCTGCTTGCCTAACAAGTAGAGTATTCCAGGTTGCCAAAGCAGAAAATTAGTATCTGTTTTTTTTAATTAGACAATCATTTTTGCCATGACTTGCTGAGGAATTAAAACTGAAAATAAAATATTACTATGCAAGGGGAATTCATCAAAATATAAAAAGGCACCTGTTCATTATAATAGGTTTGGTCACAACAGAGGCTTGCTTGCTCAGCAGCAAAGCTGCCCTGTAATTACTGCCAAGTTGTGACCAAAAGAGAGTCTCTATTCTCAGCTCTACCAAAAATTGGATTTCTGATGCTGAGCAAGTCACAGAGGACTAAATTAATCTGGAACAGGCTGTGGTTGTCAACAAAAGACAACATGTTGGATACCAAATGCTGAGAGCGCAAAATATGCTTTTTTGGATGAGCACATCAGTAAGAAACATCATAAATTATGACAATACTGTGCTTTGTTCTATTATAGCCAGCATTTTGTCAAAAGCTTTGGAGCTATTTCATGTTAAACACGCTTTTTCATGATTGAACAAATGCTTATTTTAGAATCAAGAGGCAAAATCCAAGTAGGTAATTTGCTGAACGAACTTTAGAAAATTAAGCTTATGATGTTTAAAATAAGCTAAAAAAGTTATGGACTAAGAGAAACACAGAAGAAAATTTAGAAAATATGTCAGCATGAATAACCCAGAGGCTGTGAACTTATTGGCTATGCAAAAGAAATACAGGGACTTGAGTCATATGCCTGAAGGACTGATGCCATTTTCACTTCGAGACTATTTTTATGAATTTCTTCCTTCCCAAGTTATTAGCAAAGTCCCAAGTGTTTTCTTTTCTTGTTATTCTTCTATGGATTTATCACCTCAACAACAAAAAAAGACACACCAAACATATGCTTTTGTAAGCTGCACTAGTAAACACATTCGCAGAAGTGACTGCAAGACTGAGATTCACACTGCAAAGGCAGAATGAGAGCTGGGAGCCTGAGGGTTTCCTATCCCACTGGTGAATACAGCACGTTCCTCTCCGGCATGTTAGAGTAAGACAGAGACCCATTTATCAAAATCTGTCCTCTTCAAACAGCATGAACTCCTCAACAGTCCCAGTGCTCAGCAGGGTGTAAATACTCCATCTTCAGACACTACATCAATGTGAGTTTAGCCTTAACATTATTGCTAAAGATTACAGCAAATTTCTGCTACAGTAACAGTCATCCTTTACTGTGAATGTTAACAGGCAGCCTTAGCTTTTCTCCTATCATGGAGATATGTGATGTTACAAAGACAGGATCCCAACACAATACACTTACCCAGCAGCCTGCCCGCACAGAGGATGTTGTCTCACCTGCTTTAACATGGATCCCAAAAAAAGGATGGGGAAAACCGCACAGAAATACAATAGAAACAGAATTTTTACTTCCAGGCAGCAGCAGCAGGATCCATTTCCAGTTTAGGATTACGTTTGGTTATGAAAGCAAACAGGCTATCAGAAGTAATCCCACAGCATTTGCTGCACAGACTGGCCATCAATACTCCTTGTTCCCTCACCTACACCTTTCCAGCACTACTGAAAGAGGCAACATCACAGGTACCAATGTCACCAAACCACAACTGGCAGATGTTTGAACATGGTGTTAGCTCAACCAGAGGTGCATCTTGAGGCTATTTGTAGCAGATGACAGCTCTCTCTGGTCAATCCTAAATCAACTGTATTCAAGAAACTGTAGCAATGATCAGCTTGTGCTGCACCAGCAAACAGGCCCTGCAAGGAAGCAAAACACCCAGAAGAGACAGACACAGTCATCTGGGACCTTGCAGGTTCTGCCAGCTCAATACACAAGTGAAAATCATCACACTGGCCTCTCTATATCAAGCGAAGTTATTCCAGACTGGGAACAGCTGTCTGAGCATAAACACAATCACCTACTGCAGAAAATTGTACCACTTCATCCCTACAAACACTGCAACTTGGAGGAAAAGGTTACAACCACAGCAACATTTAAGATCAGACTAAAAAGTGCAAGTGAAATAGCGAAATAGCTCAATTAAGGACACTGACAGAAAAAAAAAAAAATCCCAGGTCCTTCATCTTTCATGATGTATGTAGGCAATGAGGAGTTTTAGGTAACTCTTTAGATTTTCCAGACTAAAAAGATGCCAGTTGCCAACTTCACCCCCAGACCTCACCTTGTGAGCATTACTAGCCTGTCAGGCATCACCATATACAGTATTATGTGCCTTTGAGGAGGGTAACAGTCACCTCCATGAGAGCCCACCATCATGGTGTCATCTTGTACGCTGATAGGTAAGCTAACAGTTCCACAGTTCTGGGTTAAATACCCTCTTTCAAGAGTCATTTCCCTCTCACAAACACACCTAACTGAACATACACCTCAGGGCCCGGTGGAACAAACAATAAGTCTTTGTGGTTGTGCCCAAGTGATAACACTGATTCAGGAAGAATTAATTTGTCCGACAATTAATTCTGATCCACATCCTACTGTGCTCAGTGTTTTCCTATGGCTTCTATTCAACATAAACATTTACTACCATTGAAAACCCAGTGATTCCAGGAAAATGTTGTTTAGTTAAATCCACACACTGAGAAAAAAGACCGACAGTAAACCCATTAAAAGTCTGAAATCAATGGATGATCTTTGAAAGCCAGCAGCAGTGGGATTACTAGAGTGCAAGTCAGAAAATGTGCCTGTCCACCATCAGCAATACCAATCGCACTAAAATCTTTGTTAGTTGTATTCAGTAAAGTCAAAATGGAAAAGTCTGTAGAGGTTACAGCACAGGCTTTTTATCAGGGAAAAGAGGTCTCAATTTCAGAGGTCCTTAATCTCCTCCAAGATTAATCTCTTCATTGGTAGTGAGTGCTGATGTTCATTTTTGAGAAAACCTCTGAACGTATCTTCTAAATACCCCTTCCCAAAAAACTCCTATGGGACAGCTGTATTACAAGTGACCCAGAGGCAGGAGGAGACTGTGTGGTAAAAGGGTGAGGCAGACATAAGGAAGGCCAAAGCAACAAGAATTTCATCCAAATTCTCACACCTTGTTCTCCCCTCCTTTGCATCAGATAAATCAACATAGTTCAACAGTAAACACCTACTATAAATGTTACCCAAGACCTCAGCGGAAAATTGAAGACATCAAACACTTGTCTCTCTCGCTTAAGGCCTTTTATATATCCCACCCTTGTTTATACCATTTTTATTATCTAATTATAAACAATGACTTGATTAAAACATATATATTTATAGAAGCATTCATGTCACCTACCTTTAGGCCTTTAACTGCTGCAGCTAAAAGAGGAAAGCAATCTCTTTATAGCATTAGCACAGTTATCCAGAGGGCAAATCCAAGCCGCTACGCTGAGCACTAATGTCAAATGTCATTGCTCTCAAGCAGCTTCCAGAGACACTTGCCTTCCTCCACTGGGGTTATAAGACAACCAGGGAGCCTAGACTCTAAAACTGTTTTTTAACAGCAGCGAGAAAGTTCCCTTCAAAGGAAATTCTAGCTCAAATGCCAGAAGCTGCAGCAATGATGAACAAATGAAACCTTCCACCGCTTTCTACATTATCTTCAGTATGTCAGTTACTTCCGTTTCATACGCTGTGTACTATAAAACCATGGAAAATGCTTGGTTTAATAGTTTCCTGTATTATTCACTACATTGTGTGCCACACCTTGTGGATTAATTATCTAGATAACAAAATGACTATGAGAGCCATTGATGTTTCATTCATCTGATGAATGAAAGCAATGTGCTCTTGCAATCTGCGGCATGTGAGAAGCTGAGATGAAAAACTCCTCATACCTGCTACAGGAGGGTGAGAAAACCCCTTCCTCCCCGTGCAGGAAGGTGACCAAATCATTAAGCAACTGCAGAAAGTCCCAAATGATTGGGAAAGTTGAAAAGAGGAAATAAGTTTCTTACCTGGAAGCCAAACAAATAAAAGAATGGAGAGAAGTCACCAAACCTTAACACATCTCGATTATCTTCATCTGAAATCCAATTAGGAGCTTGAAATTCTTATCAATCACAACATTAACTTACTACACAGTAAATGATATACAGTGAAAACTACTGTTCAGTCCCACATGTAGAATCACAAAGACTAATGCAGCACCAACAATGGCTGAACTCACTGCAGAGACCAGGGGACCTGCAGTCCTAGCTGCTGAGAGGATGCACCCACTCTTCTCCCCATGCACCCAAACTTGGTCAGAAATGCTCATCTTCTGGCATGAAAAGGTCAAGCTAAACACTGGGAGTCAGGCATGGGTGGAAAAAACACAGTCACAAAGTGGGACGAGACATTTCATCCAACAGTGGCATCTAAAAGACATGTACCCAGACTAAGCTGGTCATTTTGGC
Organism: Heliornis fulica; assembly: GCA_013399135.1. Lineage (NCBI taxonomy): Eukaryota > Metazoa > Chordata > Aves > Gruiformes > Heliornithidae > Heliornis > Heliornis fulica. The sequence goes on from VXBZ01008240.1 coordinate 180,416, forward strand.
TTGTCCAAACCAGCCTAGAGGTTTGGGGTTTTTTCTGTAGGAAAAAAAAAAAAAAAAGAAAAAAGAAAAAAAAGGAGAAGAGCACCTCCAGGAAATGACCTGTTAAAGCAGGTCCAGAGAAGGGCCATGGAAATGCTCAGAGGCTGTAAAATATCTCCTATGAGGAAATGCTGAGGGAATTGGGGTTGCCCAGCCTGGAGAAGCAAGACCTTATTGCAGCCTTTCAACATATGAAGGGCGCTTGTAAAAAAGACAGAGGGAGACTTTTACCAGGGCCTGTTGTGAGAGGACACTCCTGTAATGGTTTTGAACTGAAAGAGGGAAGGTTTAGATAGGACATAAGGAGGAAAAATTTTACAGTGATGGTGGTGAGGACCTGGCACAGGGTGCCCAGAGAAGCTGTGGCTGCCCCTGTATCTCTGGCAGGGTTCAAGGCCAGGCTGCATGGGGCTTTGGGCAACCTGGGCGAGTGGAGGATGTCCCTGCCCATGGCAGGGTGGTCAGAACTAGATGGTCTTTGAGGTCCCTTCAAACCCCAACCAAACTGTTATTCTATGTCTGATCACAGTTATATGAGAATGAGCTAAACATGATTTTGAGGGTGCCTGGACTGTTTGACAGAAGCCATCCAACACTGAGAGGATTAGTGCACCCAAGGTGACAGAAACCCCCTGGACCCAGGACACCCACAAGAGTGAAGGAAGCCTGTAAGCAGAGTGACTGCTCTCCCTAACCACAGATGTGGCCATGTACTGCCACCACCACGCTCAGCTTGCACAGCTGGAGACTCCACATCTGTATGCATCCTGGTTAAGCAAGAGGCACACATTTCTGTTTGAAGGCAACAGAAATTGCACCACTGGAAATACCAACGGAAATACTTTTGTTATTTCCAGGCCACCAAACACAAGTACCACTTAACTGGTTTACTACTATGGTTTCCAATTTGAGAAATGCCTTTAATGGAAGAGCTTTCTTGAACACATACCGAATTCCACTGAACATAAATGTGCCTAAACTGTGCCTCCAACAGAGCTCTGTTTTTAAACTAACTTGGAAAATGCTCTATCCTCAAAAAGGAGGAGGTGAACAGGGAGGAGAGGGGGAAAAAAACAAACAAAAAAGGAAGAGAGGAGGAGAGGAAGGTGGTCTCTTTTGTGGCATTTTTCTTTCTGTGAACACAGGAGGAAACAGGTGTTGCTACAAGCAGAAAGGAAGACAGATTTACATCTGCTAGCTTCAAAACAAAGTGCTATCAGCAAAAATATTAGATTATTGATGTGGAGAGAGAGGAAGTTGCAAAGCTGCTTAACATTTCGAAAAGCTGCGAGGCTTTTCACTCATTGCTGTAGCTGGGGAAAATAAAACTATTCTTTCAGAAGGATTTAGTAATTCAATAACAAAAGTCAAATAGATTAAATGCTGCATCTGTTGTTATAATTAAATTAACAAAGTACTGATAGAATCCTGCATGTTTTCCCCTTGTGTACCATACCCTGAGCAAAGAAGTGCTGTAGCTGTACATATTTCCTGTGTTATAAATTAAAACACGAGCCAAACTCACCCTTCCTGCAATGCTATTAAAAATCAAGGAAAATTACTCTAGGGATAAAACTGGCCCAGAGATGTTTTCAACGAAGATGAGTTTCAGAATCAATGCTACCAAAATAGGGTTGTGTGGGAATGCTTGAAACATTTTTACTAACATTCCCAGAGCACTAGTTTAAAAATATATTGGAGCAGATAATTCCCAGTATTAAATAGGTGGTGAACGTCAAGGCAGTGTTTTAAAAGACATTGTTTCCAGGTGATCAACATGACATTCTTACAGTCTGGATTTGTGTTGTGTTTTTTGTGGTGTTGTTGCTGTTTCATTTTTCTGTTTTCATGGGGTTTTTTGAGGGTGGGGAGGAATTAGGGTTCTTTTGGGCTTTGTGGTGGTGTTTGGTTTTTTAAACACCTACATATGTGCAGTCTTAAATACAGGCTGCTTTATATGTGGCTCAATTTCACTACCTGGACTTGAGAAGCTCAGAAATTACAGGTATACTTGGAAAGCCAGACCCAAGCATTCAAGAGATTGCAAATTTTTACATCCAGATTACACAATCAGATGAAACAGTACTATAAATAGCATCAGGTTAGACTCAGCTGGCACAAGTTAGAGCCAGCCTACTAAAATCAATTAATCTTCCTCAGCTTATCTGACTCACTCAGGGAATGTGTACAATTATTAAAATTACAGCTCTCCATGGAGTCACATATGCAGAAGTGCTGGCAAAGGCAACGGCCTTGGTTAACCTTCATATGCAACAGCATGATGCACCCGTAACACTTCTCTCGCAAGACTGCATCAACTAAAATGATGAAAACAAGACACACACTGGTTGCTGCAAGGAATTTATCTCCAGCAATTTGCATGGATTACAACCACTGTAATCATATTTTTGCAGAATGACAGAAAACTGGGCTGGAAGGAAATTCAAGAACCTCTTCCCTGCCCTGGGGCGAGCTGCAACACCTACACGGTCCTGACACCTCCTCCTTCCTTGGATGGTTTTGAGCTAAAATCTTTCATTTCTGCTGTCAGTCCAAAACAAGGTGTGATTTAAACCCGATGTCTGTCCTGTTTTAAGCTCCAGGTGTTGACCCTTTAATGCTAATAAATATGCAGGACATGAAACTAGCTGGCTAGTTCCTATGTGAACACAGAGCTCAGCCTTTGTTAATGTGAGGACAGCAGAAGATATAAACAGGTAAGATTAATGTGTTTTTTTTTTTTAAAGCAAGAGTCAAACATAGCAGAAATAAAAAATCTGTTCAACACATCTCCATTGAAGGAGATATTTTTAGCACATCTGGAGGAGACCACAGAGGTCATGAGAAAATCTTCAGTAATGCTCTCATCAAGGCCAAGCTCTCCATGACAGGCAGCGGGTGCACGTACCCTCCCGCTGCCATACAGAAAGGCCACTCTATTCCCAGACAGCACTCTTCAGTGTTGCACCAACCAAGCCTGTTTTCCATTTCCCAGCTTTTATAAGCTTGAGGCAAAGTCCTCTTGCAATCGCACTGAAGCATGAGCTTCTTCTCTCTTCTGCTTTCCCACCAGAAAGTCCAGGCTCAGAAGAGTCCCAGAAAGCAGAAAGCTCTCAGCTCCCCTGCCTCCCAAACCTCCCAGGACACAAATCCAGAGACAGACCCTCTGGAGGGAACAAAGGGTAGGATGGCAGGGAAAGCCACTAAATATGCCACTTCACAAAAACAGCACTTGGATGGGTCTCACCAGCACAGGGAATCAGGGCTAACAGTGCTACTGATGGTGCTGCTACAGTAAGGAAAAGGGAGAAGGGCCTGGCCACTAGACTGAAAAGTTTTAACTTATTAAAGCAAAGCGTCAATTCTAGTAACAAGGAGCTGCAGCTTATTTAAAGAAAATAACACACTAATAAGAACATTTTTTTCCTTCCACATCTTCCAGGCATAGCATCACTAGGATCTGTTTGGAAATGTTTCCATTGCATATGCCACAGTCCTGAAAACAATCTTGTAAAGGAGATGCAGCCCAGTCTCCTCGTTGTAATTCTAAACCAGAATACATATTTCTTATATTTTTCCCCCCATATATTTCTTTGCATGCAATTATTCAGACAAATCATATTCCTCCCTCTCCAGGGACTTGGTTTATTCCAATAACCAAAAGGGCTTTTTTCTTCTATGATGTTCTGTTTTTCAGGGCAAGGTTATTTTTTGTGTGCATGATCCTTTTTCAATTATGCAAAACCCAAGGCAAAAGTGTAATAAAAAATGCAACAACTCTATTGCTTATTTTTGTGGTCTGACATTTCCATTTCATGTCATAATGAGTCTAATCAATCTACCCTGCGCTACACATCTATCACATACCTAACCAGTATCAATTAGAAATAGATATCCAATTTCTTTCTTCCAGAATTGCATGAAAATTAATGTCACTTGTCACAAAAAGAGTTCAGACTACAAAGAGCAACACATAAAACACTAAGTTTTAATTTGACACCACTCTACATGCAGTTCTCAAATCAAAAGCATCAATGTACAATTCTATTATTAGTCCTCCTGCTTGGGTCACCACTCTGAATAAAAGCATTAATGAGATGGAAAACTGCAGAGTGCCATCTTAGAAGCCATAAAACATTAAAACAAAAATTTAACAATTTGGTACTCAGGAGTAAAAATCCTCAGTAAATCAGACAGCCACCAAGAAAAGCCTTAAGTCCTGAACAAGGGGCGTCTGTAGGGGCTCTGTTCCTCTCTATGCAAGTGCCAGGCAGTGCCTTGGGTGAAAAATGCTCAAGTCTGCCCGTGATCTATATCAGAGATATTGTACCAGTCATGGTCAGGGAGCTATGCTGGCCAGAAAAGACTGTTGCAAAAATGTTCTCACAGCTGCCCATACATGGGAATTCCCTGCTCTACTCCAACACTTTTGCCCTTACTTTCTCAGAGACAACAAGCACAGTTGTCCCAGTTAAGCAGGAGGTCCTGCACCAGTTCATGCCCTCCCAAAGACCCAAGTGGTCTCACATTGGCAGCTGCAATAAAAACAACTGCTCTTCTTCCGCCAGGAGCAGCCAGTTGCTGCAACAGCCAGATCTGCCCCAGCTGAAGAGGAAAATGGTGCTATTTCTTGTATTGGTTACAGAAGTCTTGCCTTCATTTTCACTTGGAAGCACGTCCCCAACTGTCAGGTTTGTTCACTTGCTGTGTCAGCCACTTGTTCCTTAAAAAGTTCAGACTGGGGAAAAAGCAATGCAGAAGCTGGAGTAACACTGAGGTCCTTCTGTAACCATGGCTTCTGTATCTCAAGGAGTGGCTATATCACATCCAGGTAAACTGGCTTACCACCTCAGAAGTCAGAGGGCTGCCTCAGTTTCAATGCCCAGTGCTGCCTGTCACTCAGTCGTGCTTGTTATTCCTTCGCATGGAAACTGTAAAATACAGGCTGCTACTACAGAAAAGATGGGCAGAATACAAAAAATGCAGTGATTCAGTCTCAACTCTCATCCACCAACTGAGATGTCACATACTTTTCATAAGAATATCAACCTGTTGTGCATCTGTATTAACAGAGAGAAAAAAAACAAGTCTTGCAGACGTGCAAAGCTCAGACAACAACAGAACACATCACTGATGAGATAAGCTCTCAGGGCGTGTGCACTGTGAAATGCCACTTCCCTGCAAGGTATCAAGACAGACAGAAAAGACTGTTGCAAAACTGTCTCACAAAAAGCGAGTGGCACAGTGCGGGATCCAGGACACTTGTATAAAACATGTTTATGTTGAATCCCATATAGCCCATAAAGGAGTGCAGGGGCAAGAACAGTACAACTGTTAGCTTGCATATTACCTGAATCTTGGAGGAAAATGAGTGTGAGCCAGCTGTCCAGGGATATTCAGGGCAGACTTGGGCAAGTCTAACAGCTCACCAGCTGCCACTGAAACCCATGTTCAACAAGAGGCTAAAAAAAAATACAGGATGATCTCTTATTAGGTTCTGACTTGCCATTAAACAAAGAAGATAGAAAGGATCCAAGGAGTCTCCTTTATTCAAGCCATCCCTGGAGACCCAGTCCCACCAAGAGGGTCAGCAATTATAATGCTTTCCATAGCAAACCATTAATCTCACAGTTGCCTGAAGTTTCATTTAGCATGCAGAATTTTTTTTACCCTTCTAAATCCTTACTACAATCTGCATATCAGCAAGTACACATTACGGTTTTTATTTTCATATACCAAACTAAATATAAACCTGACAGTTAAGACTGAAGCAAAGAAACATTTGAAGAATTTGAATACTGATGGCTAATCCCAACTCCCATATTTGCATGCATCTTCCAAATGCTGTGTAAATCAAAACCCAGAGACAAATACACAGTGTGGGCCAGACCTTTCAGCAGGTATAAGTCATCACGGTCTAAATGACTCTTCGTACATAATTAGACTGCCAAATACGTGATGAAAAGAATTGAGCGGATGTCAGCATATGCTTAGAGTAACACAGACAAGAGGACCTTTGTCAGACAAGAGCTGACTATAGGAACTGTATCGTATAGTTTAAAAGAAAACCACACTACAAACACATGTGGAGACCTGAAAACAGGAGTAAGAAGAATAAGAAATGTCAGCTGAGGTCTGCTCCTTACAAGGAAGGTGATTCAACAGCAAATGATATTATTACCCCTTGCATGGAGAGAACTGGTTTTATAGGAACCATCAGGCTTGCTGCTCCAAAGCAGCTGCTGGGCTACTTAGCTTGAAAAACAGACTACTCCTTGCCTTCTCTTTGCTGTGTTTTAGCTGTACTGTTCAACTGCTCTGCTGACACAGCAGTGCCAAACAGCAACGGGTTTCACTGGAGTTGGAACGCCTGAAGGCTGAGTGGAGCCTGGTACCAACCGGTTTGCACAGCACACAGCAGCAGAGACACCACAGCTCTGTACTGGCGTCTGGAAGCTGTCACTGAACTTCTGAGGGCACGGCTCACTACGTTCACATCAGCAGAAGCCATGTTCAGTGCTGGCTGTTCTGCCATAACGACAAAGGAGGAAGCGGTCAGTAAACCGAGACAGAAACCTGTGCAGTCAGGAGAGCAGCAAATGACTCACGCACTGTAGCAATGCACGCAAGACTAGCCCATGCTCGTCAGAACTGTGTATTATGGGTAATAACCACAACAGCCTGAATTATACAGATACCAGGCTTGCAGCCTACACAGCTGCCAATTTTCTCACTTGATACTGAAAAACTGCATACATCTAATCACTCACCAGCAATAATTCCCTTTCCTGCTTCAGTCGTGGGTTATGCAGTTTTATCTGGTCCAGGAGACTTAAAAGATATACTAACTATACCTGATTTTTATTTTTTTTTCTGGAATGCTGCAGAAAAATAACTGATAAATTGAAAAATAAAATTTTTAAAGAAAAAAAAAAAAGAGAAGATGGGCAACTGGAAGTCATTTCCAAAGCAAAGATTCATCTTTGTGTGTGTTTTAACACACGCACACAGACACAGGTTTTCCACATATTAAACTAATGCTACACAGACCAAAGTGTGTGCTGAACTTTCCTCTGAAAAGCCCATCATACAAGTAATTGCCTAATAAATGAGAGAACTGTAGTCGGGTCCAATACAGCAATTTTAATCTAACACAAAATCATGCTGGAACTGAGGCTGAAACCACACGTTTTAAAGGAAAGCTACCAGACCTTTCCTAGTATGAATATTTAATGTTTTGAGAGAAGGGAGACAATTCTGTGTTTAGGAGTTACTTGACCAGAACTGCACACTATTTCCTTAAACACTTTGTATTAAATTAGGGATAATCAGTTTTTAAGATTGGTTACAAAATCTCCAACCCCTCAAGCAAATCAAGAACTCAATCTGAAAAGCTGCAGACAAACAGGATTACCTGTCTGGCTTGCAAGTCAGAATAGCCTGTTCAAAGGGCAGCATCACATTTCCATGTGGAAAACTTTAAAATTATTATTACTAAATTTAACATTTTTTCCCCTTTATTCCATTTACGATAATACACATACACTCATCGCTGCTGATTCCATTGGATAACAACAGGTAGCAGAGCCAAAGTTAAGTTCTTGTTCAAAACTGCTTGGGATTTGAGTGCTCTGACCCAGGCTGCCCCAGAGGGGAGCAGCAAGGTTCGAACCACAGGGCAAAAAGCAGGCATTGGCAGGTTGGGGGGACAGGAACAGGAAATACCCACATGTGCCTCCCTAAAAATATGCACAAGTAGCCAAAATCTGTGTATAAATCCAGGTTGGGGATGCAGGAGGGAAAGCATGAAGTATTAGGGCATTCTGATTTAAAAGTGTCACTAAGGAATAGAATTCTGAGTTAATTACACTAGGAGGGTATTAAAATGAAGCAAGGGAGATCCTTTTGATATGGCACCTCAATGGCAAGAGAAAGAAGCATTTATTTTACCACATAAATATTTTATATTCACGGTCGTCACAGCAGTGTTGAATAAAGTGTTGACGCTTCTTCCTTGTATCGTTCTCTGCTATGGCACCCTCTGCCATCCAAATTCCCACTCCCTCTCACACCTTTACACAATATCAGTGCAGTGACTTTCTAGGAATTTGGGACAGGTTCAAGAATCCCCATCTGCTCCCATTGGTGAGAAACGAGATCAGACTGTAAATGTGGCAGACTCCTAGCAAGGAGACACGCGAGCACAGTTTGAACACGTATGAAAGTCAGTCCCAGCTTTCTTCACTGAAATTAAAAACTTTGGACTCGCCTCTGTGTCTCTGTAATGAAGCATTCACATATTCAGTTCATTATAAGTTTAGGTTAAGTGCATGTATAGTCAAGCACTCTCAAGACATTTCATTAATCTACATTTAACTTAAAGATGTTTAGAATTGTAGACATGCATGCACAAGATGAGTTTTTAAAGACTTGAAAGCAATTAGGTCTTGAAAAAAGTGGCTTTGGTAGCACACGTTCTCACAGTTATTTAAATAAATTTAAATCAAATACACATTTAAATCAGCACAAGACCTCTTATTTGACACCAGCATTTTTTTCCACTTCTAAGAGCTGTTCTGAACTACTTTGCACTGCATACTCAAGCATGCACTTGTGCAGGTAGTGAGCCTGCAGGATGGTTCCCTTTGACAAACCTACACACACTACCTGGGTTCAGAAACGAAATTTATAACATTTTGCCATCAGAGTTGGTATCACTATGGAAATGTATATACAAAAGATGTGCTTCGTATCAAAACATCAGTCTTTCACATGGCTTGCAGGAACAAAAGCAGCAATAGAGCCAACATCTGAAGAGCAGAGCAGCTTGCCTAATAGGATCAAGTGCTGGAGGAAACCCGAGCCAGTGATTCCCCAAAGGAACCACCAGAATAAAGATGACATAATAAGGTTATAACGACATAAAGTTCATAACAGTAGAAAAGAAGGATGGAATACACCACAGCTTCTGGGCAGTGCACACTCACTTCCTCATTTATGCTCTAAAGTGCATAAATTTTTAGCCACTTTCTAGAGATGCTCCTCCCTACCTGATGGGTTACCACAGTAGTCCTAGGCTGAAGTTAGGAGCAGAAGCCTGTGTTCATCCACTCAACACTTCCCAAATGACCTTCATGGCACCCTGTGGAGCTGAGATTAAGCTTCCTTTTTTTTTGTAAAATGGGGAACATTAAAACAAAATTAAGATTAACAAAACAAACAAAAATCAAGCTACTTGCCTAAAGCTATATGAGAAATTAGGCAGAACTGGAAACTCAGGGTGGTTCACACATGTCCCAGTTCAACCTTGTAAGATTAGTCCACCAGCACTTAACCTTCTACTATGCTTCTAGATACGTAGTAATTTCACATCCTGACGAACACAAGACTCATGAACTTTCCATCACTGGAAAAAGACAACCCTGACATTGACCGAGAGTATCAGACTTCCTTATAATCCCAAATGTCTCTTGGCTCCATCTATTTATTTTCCTTTCAAGTCCACTTTAAAAGCAGAATAAATAGCACATTTCTTGGCCAAACCCACTTCTTGGCCACAATTGTGGCCAAGAAAAAAACAATGTGATTACATTCTGTATGTGGTTAAAGCCTTGAGCCAGCTGTTTTAAAACATACACAGAATCACGCAGAATAGTCTGGGCTGGAAGGGACCCCAAGGATTGTTGAGCTCCAACCCCCCTACCACAGGCAGGGCCACCAACCAAGCATACAGATACATATGTACATACATCTATACTCACACATACGTGTAACCTTTGTTAATAACCATATATCGATGAATCACCTCTATTTGATTTCTTTACAGTGATTCTTGTAAAAAGTAATCCCGAAATGTGAAAACTGGTTTTTCACAGATCTTCTTGATGAAGTCTGATTGGCAGACTGAAGTTTTAGGCTAAATAAGACATAAGCCTGTTTAGCATTAATGCCAGAAAATACCCTCTCTAAAAAAATATAGCATACCGCTCGCTTTATTAGCTCTCTATCACCTATTCATTTAATTTACATTAAAAATAGGAAATTAGAAATTCATACAGACCATTTCAAGCTGAAGTCCTGGGAAGACAGCACTTCCTTTTTAACAGACTTTCCGTTTGGAAGTATTACTGCACACTGCTAAATTGCTACAACAGTCCAAAAGACCAGCACTAGAAGGCTGTCGATACAACCATTAAGATTTTATTTACTAAGTCTTGATTAACTCAAGGCTTCCTTTTCCACTAACTGAATACCATGAACCACCTTCAACTATTACGAGTTTAGATTTGAGTGTATGAGCAAGGAATTACTATCTTATGACCATCTAGAATTACAATGACACATATGCAGGAAAATAAACCTTTTTAAATGGGAAAGGGACAGGCAAGAGAGTGCTTCGCCCTAGTCAAAAAGTCACTGCAACTCTGATTAACTTAAAATTCATGAAACTTCAGTCAAGAAAGTAAAAATGGAAGTCTGACCCTTAAAAATTAAGTTCCTCTGATATTTTTGTGAAGCAGATGATCTAAGGTCACAGAAAAGTTCATTGAAGTCACAGATATGTCACCAGTAGCGATCCAAAAGTTTCCCTTCCAAGCTACAGACAATTCCCACCAAAACAGAAGACACCACTCTGACACCAAGCAGAAGGAAGTAAGCCAGAGTGAACACATTTGATACAAATGACATACTAGAGCAAGAGCTCTGCAGCCAGTGGCTGTGGTTGGCACAGCTCCCAGAGCATCAGGGCAATTAACTCTAGCAGAATGATACCAAGTTGCTCATACCCCTACTCACTGCAGGAGCCTTGCTAACACTCGTGTTTACTACTGTAGGTCAATGCCCATAACTTCACAGTCCTTACCTACTGTCAGTGCTACTCACCCTTTAACCTTCCCCATGTTCCCATGGTATTATGGAGATGCCTCTTATTTCAAGCACTTTCAAGTGCATCTAAGCCTATTTTAATTACCCACACAGAGGCTTCCTTCCCTCCCAGTACTTTTAGTGAACATAACGTTAGCAAAGGCTGAACATTTTTCCTTTCTTAATCTTGATAAAACCTTTTTCCACTAAGTACTTTGTAACAGGGCTGCTGCACATCATCATTAATGGAAATATCAGTTTATACTGGAAATGCTGATGTAATCTTACACACAGCACCAAGCTGCATAAAAACCCTGTCATGCTTCTGGAAAAAAAAATGCTTTTAAAACCTAACAGGCTCTGACATCATCATAAAATGCACACACTACTGCTGCACGCTCCCAAAAAAACTTCATTAAATGGGGCTGAGTGGAGCAGCAATGACTCACAGTCTCCCCACATGATGTACAGTACACGCGCTCATTGCTACCACCGGTTGTAACCAACTCCACGCTAACAAGGAAGAGGAAGGTAAAAATCTGCACTAAACTCGAATCTAGTTTTGTGCTCACAGAAAGAATAAGGGAACAAAATTTCTGTGAACAGAGGTCAGTGCTGGAGAGTTACTCTCACTACCTGTCCATTACACAGTCATTCTTGCACAGCATTAACACCTACTCCTTTCTCCAAACCAGGAATTCCCATTATCACCTTCATTCCTTTGTTGCTAACAAACCAGCCCAGGGAAGTGAACACTGGCCACTGTACTTCACATAAAATTTGGAAATTTTGAAATTAAGGCAGTAAATCATCACTACCCTCCACACACAAGAGACAAGTCAAGGTGTATGTAACACAGACACAATAATGTTGCTATTTTGTTAGATCAGTAAAAGAATACCAAAGTTCACAAGACTTGGCCTTAGTGAACACCTGAAATTTAATAACCCTAGATTAATAACCTTGATGAGGACTGCAGTTACAAAGATCTCCAGGAATACAACACAGTCAAAGTTTCACTATTCAAACTATGCTTACACCTAAAGTGCTCTGGTTTATATAAGACTTATAGAACTGAGAGCCAACAGACCTCATCTAATCAGGAATATGACGTAATACCTTCTGATTCAGAGGCCACTGATTCATTTTGTGTTCCCAGACTATGCATAATATTCCATAAAACAAAGTAATAAAAGAGGTAAAAAGCTAAGCAGTATCAAGAATGGAGAGGAGAAGGGGTGGAAAGGATCTTTTAATGATAAACTGCCTGCATGTGCAGTTCCAATATTAAGCTTTCCAACACCCCATCACGTTACTGTGCGCACTGTTGATGAAACAAAGCAACAGGGAATTACAGGGCCATGACACCTCTTTTGAAAGGAAAACTCCATGGTCATTGAAAGCTAACAGAGCAAAAGCAATGGGCAAGACTAAGAAAGCAGAGAATGAAAAGTAATAGTATCAAGTCTAGCAGTTCATTTTTTATCCATGGATATTCTTTCCAATGCGTATCATAGAAGCATTTTGTGCTCAAAAAGTGACATCACTGTGCAAATGTTTTTGAAAATAAAGACTAGTTTATTATTAAGAATAGAAAATAAAAACCTTTACCAAGGCATTAAATGTTTTCATTCCTGCATACAAAGCCTGCACAGGAGGATGTATGTGAGAGACAGCAGGAACACGCACAAGTTATTTACAAAACTGTCACCACAGGAGACAGCCATCTGCAGAACTGAAGAACCAAAATGAAGTCTGGACCGCATAAAAAGAAATAAAAACTTATACTCAGTGAAAGCCTTTTGATGTTGAAACAATTTTATAGAAGGTAGGTGCTAAAAATGCCAGAGTATTCTGTTGTTTTAAATTGCAAAGCAAACTAAAATATGTTTTCATTTGATAAACCTGGTTAATTTGTCTGTTGCTGATCCTTGACTTCTCAGAGGAGGTGTGTATTATTAACCACTGTTCAAAGGTCTTTAGAGGAAAGAAAAAAAAAAAAAAAGGGTGTATGCTGTGTCCTCCAAGGGCAACTGAGAGCTTTATCCAAAGCCCTTCTGCAAATTCCACTAACAGGAGGTGCAATACACGTGAATTCTTCCCACCTGGCCTGCACCGGCCACTCCAGTTAAGTGCTGAAAGTTGCTGAAAAGCAACTGCCTTCCATAGATGCACCTCTGGCTCAGCTTCACGCTAATAACATCTTCCTCGAGGACTCCAAAAAGAAGACAGAGTTCAGCTGGGTGCAGAGCTAGATGGAATGAACACAGGTTTGCATCAACTTAAAGAAATCACCTGATGCTTACAGTACTGACCTGACAGAATCACAGAATGTTTAGGAGCTGGAAGGGATGTTGAAAGATCATCTAGTCCAACCTCCCCTGCCAGAGCATTAAATGGAATACACATTAAACCTTGACAGTGCAAAGATGATGCCTTTTACATAAGTGTATGATTCACCCTCCTCCCCCCTTCCATTTATTCTTTTATCTGGTCACTATGAAGTGTCTACAAGGACTATTCAAGAGCTGGGTGGCCAGCTGACCTGCTCTGGTATCCCAACAGCAGCCTGCTGTGTCCTTGAAGCTTTAGTACACAGTAAGGGCCTCTTCTCCCTGACCTTGAAGAAATACATTATTTTTTCAGTCCAAATTTTCTAATATAGTTTTCTATTTTTGGTTTGTCTCTAATAAGTATACACATCTCTGTTGTTTACTTATTAATCACCTAAAATGCCAGACAAATCACAGGGATTCTCTGCAGTTACCCTAAGACACATGACTTTGAAACACTTATACAGTTATATTTAATTTTCAGCTTGACTCATGTGAGCAGCTCTGTCAAATATACATCAGATTTTAACCAGAAGTTTCTGCTTCTTAATTCAACTTCCCTTTGTATTTACAGTGGCACATTTCCACACACACGAGACATGGGAAGCAGGACGGTAACCTAAGCTATGTACCAAAATAATATCCTGCTTTTTTCTGTTATTCCCAGAAAAACACGCATATCTTGCATAAGTGTTTTCCTTCTTCCCTAAAGGAAAAAAAATCAATATTCAATAACTTACAAGACTAAAATAAAACACCCCAAAACCTCAGGTGAATACATCAGTCCTAGTCTCAGACCCTTACAGTCCAAGTGATTTCTACTTCTCTCCCTTCTTCTTCCTGCTTCTGATTTAAATGTTTATAATACCTACATTTTGAAACTATGAAATTCTAATTCAGATAGCGAATCCCACTGCTTGAACTACAGATTTTAACCCATAACTAACAGGCAGACCAAGGCCTCTTTGCATTGTTTTTGCATAAATTGCTCTCCTCCTTACTCAGCCTCCAGGATGATGTTGTTCATTGGTACTTTACGATGTGATCTCATTTAGTAGTCTCCCTTTCCCTCCCTACACAAAATAGGTTTTGTATTTAGATAGAAATGTCTTCAGATACTGCCTGGGACAGACAGCAATCACACACAGTCGGAACTGAAAGCGCTATTTAACCTACTGGGATTTTGTTGATATCAAACATTCACAGAAAATGTGGCCGTGGTGTGGAAATTGTTACAGGTTTAGCAGATGTTAAAGATATTTGATACCCATTCCCTTTATTTATGAGCAAACATGCAAGGAAGCATGTTTTCCTCCTTTTCTGGCCCGTGCATCTCATGTACACCCCTGTGTGCACTGCAGGATGGTGGATGGAGATGACACGGGCAAGCACAGACTCGAGGAAACATCCCCTCTGCTTCCCTCCAGGTGCCAGCCTTTATGGCAACTTTTGCTGCGGCTGCCCTTGGGCAAATGAGTATTATGACTAATGGTCTTCTGCATGGGAGGGAACCAGGAAGCAGACTGTTAATGAAGCCTTCCAAATGGCACCCAAAAGCCCAAAGGGTACTGGAAAGAGGCATCGGGATAGGATAGGCAATCATCCTTCAGAAACCAAAACCTGGTGTCCAACTCAGCCTTGAAGGACTAGCCAAAACATGAATAAATAATGGATGCCTATCAGCTGGATCTCCAAGCATCCTGTGCTGGTGAGAACAAGCCATCTCTCCTGTCTTACTCCATCACCAGCTGCAGATACTAAATATGATACCAAACCACATCTGTTTTCACTTGCACGAGGCCCTTTGTAGACCAGACTGTATCTTGTCAGAACCTCGTGTTAGATTGACATTTATTGACCCTGGTGGTGGAGGCGAGAAAACCAAGGTTTTGCTCCAACATAACCCTCACCTATGAAATATAATTCACATTATTTTTAAGGCCTCCTTCTTACAACTAATTCCCTTTATCCAGACATGTTATTAGATTTAAGAAAGAAATCACAGCAAGCTTCAGTTTTGAAACTTGTTTTTAACCAAGGTAGTCCTTCCTTGAAAGGACACAAAGGTTCTTCGTGATCTACACATCTAAATAACTTCTTGCACAGCCCACAGCAACTTCTGCATCTACCTCTTCATACTCAAAGCTTGCAGTCTGTGGGTTTCAGTGTTTTACATCAAGAGCAAAGTACCCACAGGTTCAAAATAATCCCATGCCTCCATTTTTCACTTCTGCCTAAAAGGATTTAACAAGACACATCAGAGGAAAAAATACCAGCGTTGATTTGTGTTCTAGAAATTAACACATACTAAAAATGAAATTTAATCAGAAATCTTGATTGTTAAACATTTGTTGCATTTTCTGTGTTTCAGTTATTGTCTGCAGAAGGGTTGCTGTAACATGAACCTTTTGTTTGTTGAAGAGGCTGATAAATTACACCACTAATTGGACACATATAAGACACACTTACTCAAATTCTTTATTACACATGGAAAATGATTCAGTTCCAATGTTCTAAGTGAACATATTTTCAGCTGTTATTCCTATCAAGGTTGCATTAAGAGACACAAGTGAAGGCTGAGGAAGTTCACAAAACCATCGAAGCAAAACTGATTTACTTAGACAAAAGTCACCTGAAGCAAAGTGGGCACAAAGTGGAACAAACATTTAATTTATAGATCAAATTTATAAAGTTAATTATCTGAAGTTAGCAATTTCATTACTTTGGCCCCTATGCCAACCAACTTCCCTTAAGTTGTAAGCTTAAGTTTGACAAAATATTTTTTTATAGCTAAAGCTACATGTTTATTTTAATCTTACTTGTAATTAAGACTTTTCTACCCCATGACTTCTATGTATTTCTAATCCAGTTTAAATTAATGGTTTGATCACACAATTCTAAAGACCTACAACCACACATGCACTCAACAAAATACTCAAGGATCTCAGAGTGGACAAACCAAAACCATGGGTCATTTCACCCTGAAATGAGTCTTTGCCAATCTTGAATTTACAGTTTAAGTCTTGTATTCTCAATAGAGAATCTAAAGTACACTCTGACCTCATCTTGGGCAAGACTCGCTCCTGTGTCCCAACACTGGCAGGACGCATGTACAGTAAGACAAAGGCACAACTGTAGGGAATCCTTCCATACCAGTGGATGCTTCCATACCAGTGGATGCTTCCATACCAGTGGATGCTTCCATACCAGTGGATGCTTCCCTGAGCTACCAGTGAAAAAGCAGAGCAGTGAAGACCACAGCAGAGTAGCTATACCACACACCAGGCACTCTGAGTGAGATCAGATTCGTGTCTCATTTATGTAGGGCAGAAAGTCTTCAGGCTCTGCTCACCTGCATTATTCTTTCCTGGACAAGCAGAGAACGATTCTTTGAGAGGCACAATGCTCCAAGAGCTAAAGTCTTCCTTTTCTTCCTGATGCAGCCGTGTTACTGCATTTGGGTGATGGCTGCTGCAGGATAGGATGTCCCCTCTTTCTTACCTACCTTCCCTCCACACCTTTACTGGCGACCACAGAAGCCATCTGGCTGCTAGATCAGATAGCAGAATCTGTCCTAATGGTCCTGCAGCAGCTGCCACCTGTTCTCCCCCTCCCCTCTCTCCTCCCACCTTCCTATACCATCCCTGCTCTGGGGGACTGGCTGAGGAGTCAGTAATTGTACTAGGGATGTGAGGAGCACACAGCTCCACCTTGGGAGGTGTCAGTGTCTACAGCAGTCCCTCGTGGGGAGGTGGAACCACCTTGTCATCTCGACCTCTGGAGGTTAAAAGACACGAAGCAAATATGAGATCATGTTCTTGTGTGTACACAACAAAACAGAGATGGCCAGTAAGATATGGCTGCATAAGTGACCACGGGAGCTTTAGGCAGTAGAGGAGTGCCAGCAGGACATACCAGACAGGTGTGTTACGATGAGAGAAGGATAACAGCATTGTAACGGAGAAACCTGAACTGGTTTAATTGGGTCTTTCTCCTTATAAAATAGTTATAAAAAGAAATGTGAGACTAGAGAACTAGCTGAAACTGGCATGCCAATAAAACACAGGAAACCACTGATCCCAATAATTTACTGAATGTGCACAGAGAATTGGGTTTGTAGGGTTTAAATCTCTTATTATTTCTTATTAATATTTTTTAAACATGTACAGTTCCTCGTAAAAGCCAAACACAGCAGCTGGAGAGAACCCATACCCAAATGACTCTGCAGTGACCATGGCTCCTCTGAAATTCTGAAGGCAGAAGATACTAAGGCTTTTCCTGCATAAATGCAAGGATGACCATTTTTAAAAGATTTCACAATCTGTCAAAATAACTGAGATTATATCACACCATCTCAAAAACAGACGAAACATAAGTAGTGTAGAGACAAACTCCTAAGTTTACACATTGACTTTTTTTTCCCTAGCGTGAATGACTCTGTAACTGAGGTCTCTTTAATCTTAAGCATCACTTACAGATTAGCCAACAGCACAGAAAGCTAAAAGGCAAATCAAGAATACAAAAGGAGAGGCAGAATTTACTTAACAAGGTCTGCAAACACGCTGGCACATCTCTGCCTCAGGGGGGAAAAAGAAGTAAACAAAATTGAAAAGCCACTTACCGCGGTATTTTTTAAATACAGGCTGATGCACCCCTACCACTCAGCATTACATGCGGTTGCAAAAATTCCCTCTGTCTCATGAGATCACATGCACACACCCCCAGCTATAAATTTATGCAAGCTTTTGCCAGAACTGCTCAGACCTTTTCCTTTATTTCCACAGCTGCTGAAAAGTATTATCGCATCTACAGTCCATCATGTCCAAATTTTCCTGGCTTTTGAAATGATCCTCACTTCCTATTTAAAGATCCACTCCAGCTCAGGCTTTAACTCATTTCACAAAGAGTTTGGTTATACATCTCCCTTTATGAAAAATTTAAATTGTTTGGCTAAGAAGCAGTGTCTTTTTACCCCAGGACACTACTTCATCAGCAGTTAAGTAAATGATACAAAACAAAAACAGGGAAAGGAACCAAAGTGTTTTGTAACTAACAGAGAAGAGGGGTTTGGGGTTGTTTTCATTAAGTTCAAACAGAAGTTTTATGACCTAAGTAAAATGAGTGCAAAAGGGTTCAGGGAAGGAAGTTTTCCATTAAAGAGATCCAAACTGATCGAAAGTAATTTGAGCTTCACATGAGCTCACTTTTTGCAGTGCCACAGTCAGCAGCAAAGCAAAAACTCCACAAAACACAGGAGGGATCTGATGACAAATGAGAGGGCAAGAGGCAACACAAGGGCCATCTCCAAAATAATGACCATCACTATATTACAGCCTGCCATGAGAGTGCCTTTCCTACATTTTAAAGCTGCAAACATAAACAGCACTTAAAAGGAAATTTAACTTGTGTGGTGAACCAGGAAATGCAAAAAATGGGCTGGAAGAATATGATGGATTTTCCAGTGCCCCAAGGAACAGCTCTGGGAAGTCCTAGCTCCCAACTGAGATTTCTACTTGATGGTCACCAGGGCTCCACATCTGAAGCGAGGGGGATTTCAAGATAATGCTTCCTTTCCCACACCCTTTGCTGGCTGTAGTGAGAGGCTGGAATCAGCTGTGGCAAACCCCATACTGGAATGGAGAAGCTGTAAAACAGCTCAGGACAGCTACAGTGCAGTAAACCTCAGCTGCTTTAGGGGCCTGTCTGTCAGAGACACTATGGCTTAAGGAGTGTCCTGGTTTTGCCTGGGATCGAGTTATTTTTCTTTCTGGAAGCTGATACAATGCTGTGCTTTGAATTTAGGATAAGAATAATGTTGACAATATACTAATGGCTCACCCGATAGTGAAAAGCCTTGCACTAAGTTAAGGGCTTTCCAGCTTCTCATACTGCTCTGCCAGCAAGAAGGCTGGGGCTGCACAGAAGCTGTGACGGGGCCACATCCAGGACATTAGACTCAAACTGGCCAGAGGGGTATTCCATGCCACACAATGAAACCCTCAGCACACAAACTTGGAGGAGTTGGCAAGGGGTGGAGTGGGGGAAGCACAGATGCTGCTCCTGGACTGGCTAGGCATCAGTCAGGAGGTGGTGAGCAACTGGTTTTCATTTGCACTGCTTGTTTATCTTGGGTTTTTATGTTTCTTTATGTTCTGTTCCTTTCTATTATGATTATTTTATTTCAATTACTAAACTGCTCTTATTTCACCTTTCTGATTCTCTACCACATCGCAGAGGGGAAGCAGGGGGGGTGTGATGCTTAGATGCTTAGATGCCCACAAAACTTAAACCACAACAAGGAGTCATCCTCCACCTGCACTTTTATAAACCAGTTAGGATTCATAGCAAAATAACTATTTTGATAGTGAAAAGCAGCAACTAAAAAAGCAATCTTGCAATAATGGTGCCAGTGAAAGGCCAAACTCTGCCAGAGAGTCTCCTGGTCTGCAATTTACGGGAAATGACCTGAGCTCGTTCCTTGGTTGGCCAAGTTGAGTGGTGGGTAGTGCTGTCCAGAGCTCATCCCCACTGCCAGCACCTACACTGCACAAAACCAGCCTGATCAGTCTCACCAGTTCCTGCAGCAAGCAATGGGGTGACCTTCTGGGGAGGGGGCCCCATAAACCTCCCCCAGTAGTGGCCCACAGGAAGGTGGCTTGGGTAGAGTCACACCAGCCCTGTGGCTGACAGGAACACAGTGCCAGGGCCACACTTACAGCACAGTGCAGATGCTGCCCTGTGCACTCCCCTTGTGAGGTGTGGGATGACACCCCAGTACACCGTGACTCTGGCTCCAACAGCTGGGCCCTGGAAGGACACATCCACATGCAGTCTGACTGACAGGGATCTAACAAGATGCCACTTCATCTTCAGCCAGTCTCCCTTCTGACAGCCTAATGTTTCATATGCAGATCTGTACATAATCAGCTCAGTGCTAGGATCTGCAGTTAAACCTCACTGGCTGAACATGAAGATTAGCAATAAAAAAAAGTGAGGTTCAGGAATACAAAGCAAAGCAGTCTGATCTGTTGTTCTGCTCTTCATTCTTTATCCTGGAACCCAAAGACAACCACCTATAGGCAGCACTTAAGAGTCTTCATTCCTTTATGGAGAACTGAAAAGGCCATTACTGGTCTCCAGAAAAAAAAAAAAAAAAAACTGAGAACTAGCAAAAACCTCACCCAAGTTTGGAGCAGGGAGGTTCATTCCTCTTGGGGAAGATGAGCCAAGCCACCAGCTGCCCAATACCCACTCAGACGGTTTAAATCCCGACTTACTGGCTGAGCAGCACTTGCAGGACTCGCCTCAACAGGAACCAGATTAATGGTATAGGAGGCAGCAAGGCACAGGATTTGCTGAACAGGATTTTTCCTCTCCAAGGAATTCTGCATGTGGCATCCCACTTAGTGCAGTAAATTGAGACAACCCTGGGAAGACCTCAGAAGCAAAGGCAACAAGAGTTCTGCTGTGGAATCCCTACTTTATGTATACACAGAGGTGACATGAAACACATACTGACTTGACAAAGGTGATTCTTTAGGACATCACTGAAATCACACAAATGTGGAGAACTGTGTAACCCAAATAAACTATATTTCTTTGCATATGTAGACTTTAATAGACAATTTTTCTTCAGCTGCTCCGTGGGATGGAAATCTAAATGGCAATATAAATATTTCTCATAAAAGGCAATAATGACTTAGTAGAGACTCTCTGGCTTTTATTTATTGAATGGGCAAGAGGCCAGACAGAGAATTTAATTAAAGTTTTATTGATACTACTAAGTGGTACATTTTTACATCCTTTTTTCTCCCACTCCTGTAGAGTGTGATCCTTACCCTTCCTTTTATGCAAAAAAAAAAACCAAACCCAAACAACTTTGTAACTTCCTGCAAGATCCAAATAAGAAAAAGACTATTGCTAAAGAAAGAAAGAAAATTTAAAATGTAATCATTCAACACAGCCATTCATGCAGATGAAATGGGAAAGAACCTTGCCTATGCTGTTAAGGGGAAATTCTGTATTGAAAAAGGTAAGTTTTAATCTTTTTATTTTTTTTTTAAAGGAAAAAATAATGAGATCCTTATACTCTGCAAGTTGCCCACATGTATCAACCCCTTGTTATATTTATTTGTCATGTGTTACTCACTAGGCATGTTCATGGACTGGGAAAAATACCAGATAAAACATGTGGTTATTGGGCAGCAGAGATAATACCACTAGAATGCGAGATCTGCAGCAGTTTTCCTTAATAACTATTTCCTATTTAAACAAAGGCTGATCCTTCATGACGTGACAGGCGACTGATACAAAGTAACTGCTTTATGATATGATCCTTGACTGTAAAAAACAAACAAAAAACCCACCAAAAAACACCCAACATATACTCACTGTGGCTTACTGAGTTACATACTACTGTACCTGAGTTTCCACTCCCACTCACATAAAACCAACTGTTAACTTTCTGTGAAACAACTCAGCAGCATGTTGAATTCAATGGTTAGTGTTTCAAACCAAAGGCCCAAAGTCAGTCTGTAAAGACATAACAATCTGAAATAACAAGAGTTTCCTATCCAGCTGTCAAGATTTTGCACTGCAAGCCACTCAACTACAGGAATAGCTCATTCACTTACAAAAAAAAATTCAGAAGAAAGTGATAAATGAACATCACACCTTTGTATTTGTAACCAAATAAGGGAACTAAAATGCACTGGGTTTTTACCACCCATCTTCAGCTTTATAGAATTTTCCTGTGGTTGACTGGTCAGAAAGTTAGCAAGAATGAAAGCGTATCTGCTATTCTCCATCTTGACTACCCACCAAATGACAGTTGAGCTAAAGGAAATCAGTGTGGTTTGCTTGCACAACAGGCTTTCTGAAGAGGTAGCAACCAGGCTGTAAAGCATTTAGATGTGAAGTAAGAAGAACCTAGATTGCTATTCAGACACCCACATCTCAGTTAAATCAGCATGGCTCTGGCAGAACCAGATGGAAGATAAGGGCTACAAGAACCACCATAGGGAGTTCCCTTGGTGCAAAGCTAAGCTGAAAAACCATATTCAGTGAGATGGTTTCATGACCAAGAAGCAATTATAGAGCCAGGTCAGGTATCTAACTAAAATGACCATGTAAGAAATCTATGTGTGCTCTCAAGCCCATCATCATAAGTTTGAGCTGGTTTCACCCAAATTTTTGAAGGGTTTGGAGTCTCCAGGATACAAAGGTCCCCTGAATTTCATGTAAACTGGTGACTGAGTAAATGAAGACTCCAGCTAGGAGTCCAGGCTCTAAGAGGGATCATTCCAGTGCTGCTAGACAACAGTTGCAAGTAACAACCCTTTGGAAGCATGCTAGAAGAAAAAAACAAACAAAAACAACAACAACAACAACAAAAAAAACCCAAGAAAGCCCACCAAAGAAAAACCTCGTAACTCCAATAATTTGGATCAAGAGGAAATAAAGTGTCAGGAAAACAAAACCAAAGTTTATGGAAGGCAGAAGTGGTAGATCCCCACACTGTCTACATGTGAACTGG
>VXBZ01008240.1:203201-277422 GCA_013399135.1 Heliornis fulica
GTCGGTGTGGGGGCGCGTGCGTGTGGAGCGGGATTTGGTTTTAAACCACAGAACAATTCAAGCTCGTGATGCTGGTGAGAAAAATTCATTCAAGTTTACCTTGTGCAGATCAGCTAGAAAGTTTACAGCTTTGGTTTACAGAACACATATGGTACAGATATAGCACCATTTTATTTATTTATTGACATTCTCACATTTTATTTTCTCTCCAGTCTAGTACTGCAGTCTGACCCGTCTCCCTCCCCAATCCAGAGATCAGGTCAGATTTTATTGAACATGATGACAATGAAAAGGTCAACCCTAATAGAATCATAGAATGTGTTAGGTTGGAAGGGACCTTTAAAGGTCATCTAGTCCAAACACCCTGCAGTAAAGCACAGACATCTTCACTAGATAGGGGTGCACACAGCCCCAACAAGCCTGGCCTTAAATATCTTCCAGAAGGGAGCCTCCACCACCTCTCTGGACAATCTGTACCAGTGATCTATCACCCTCACATGGAAGAATTTTTTCCAAATATCCAACCTAAATCTCCCCTTTTCTAGTTTAAAACCATCACCCCTCATCCTATTGCTACATGCCCTCATGAACAGTTCTTCCCAGCTTTCTTGAAGGCAACTTTCACGGACTGGAAGTCTATAACATCTCTTTGGAGCCTTCTCCAAGCTGAACACACACAACTCAGCCTGTCCTCACAGGAGAGGTGTTCTAGCCCTCTGATATTCTTGCAGCCCTCCTCTGGACATGCTCCAACAGGTCCATGTCCTTCTTGTGTTGGGCTCCAGAGCTGGACACAGTATTCCAGGTGAGGTCTCACCAGAGCAGAGGGGCAGAATCACCTCTCTCAATCTCCTGGCCACACTTCTTGTGATGCAGCACAGGATGCAGTTGGCCTTCTGGTCTGCAGATGCACATTGTTGACTCCTGTCCAGCTTTTCATCCATGAAGTATACCCCCAAGTCCTTTTCCTAGGTACCTACCTACCTCCATACCTTCTGACAGTAGGTAACTTGTAGGATATCTCTGGTTTCTGTGGCACACTTAAGAAAAAAAACACATGCCCCAAAAGCTCAAACTATTCCAGATTTAAGCACAAAGACCTCTTCTAGTAGGAAACGCACACCACCAATGTGATCAAAGTACTTTAAATTGTAGATTCCTGCAAGAAGACTTGTGTCATATGCCAAGTACATAACTACACCTACAGTCTAAAGGATCTTTCACTTTAGGGGAAAATCAAAACGGAAAATACTAACCTTTAATATACTGTCTTATATGCAATAATGCAATAAGGTCTAATCCTACTGCAATGAGAACAAACCCAGTTTAATCCTGGACCAGTTATTCAGCTAAAGACAAGTCATATCCAGTTACCATCTACTTCACCCTTACTTTTTCTTATTTTGTTCATGCTTAAGAGTAGAATCAGGTACAGGCACAATGGTCTACTGCAGCCTAATATCACTATTTGGTTCTTGAAGGTACATACAGCCTGTACTGAGTCACCAGCTTTGCCCTGTTCTTTATGCACTGCATATGAAAAGTGATGCAGGGAACAGATCAGGGCTGGGAGAAGGAAAATCATGGTGCCAGCACAAGTAACAGCTGCAAGGCTCTTTACCTTTATTTAGCACACACTTATGTGTACACCTTAGCCAGATTGCAGCTAGAGGGCCTTTAAATTCTGAAGTTAGGTCTTCAGTACAAAAACAGCTGGCTGTGGACAACAAGTTGTATATCCAAACACTACTCAGGCAAATGGGAGAAGAGTTGTACTGTAAATTCAAGCCTTCCATAAAAGGGACACAGAAGATATGCTCATCGGGTAAAAAAGAAGCAATTCACAGTGGAGACTAAACAGTCAGTTGAAAGGAAAATATAAATAAAATCTGATTGTTTAAGCTGACCACTCTCCATTTGAGCAGCATGTCCATACCTCCACTCCAATGCCAAACCAACACAGTAAACTTCAAGCCCCGAATTCAATTACAAACCCTAGGCAAAGATAAAGAAAGTCTTTTTAAAGGTATTTTTCTATTCCCCTTCCACTAAGGGCTTGAAATAACATTGTAAGCCTTGCCTATGCTTTAGGTTTGCCAAACTTATATGATTGAAGCTTTTAAAATTACCTTCATCCACTCTTCATTTAACAACTGGTTTACAAAAAGATTTTAAAATAGTTTTACTGCGGCTCACACTAGGACTTTCTGATTCTCTAGCATGTGCTATCACTTATTTACATTAGGTTTTCCATTAGTCAGGTGCTGGCTAGTTCACATTCAAATGAATCACGAGCACCAGAGCAAACAAGATTATTAAGGCAAAGGAATCCAATTCAAACAACATCCAGTACAGAAGACATTTAGAAGTCAAGAAAAAAAGCAATGCAAGCTTCTCTCGGTTAACTTAGCATGTTTAGAAACAAAGTATTATCAATAAATAATTCCAAAAGAAATGTCACTAAAAATGCCCCATCTCAATTTTTGTCAGTGACACACAAAGGCATTGATTGGAAACACTAGGTACAGCAATTAAATTACTTCCAAATGCATCTCCAGAAAAGGGGAGGAAATCCCAAACCCTGTTGCAGGACTACATTGCTCTCCCAAAACGCAGTTACTAATCAGTGTAGTAACCCTGTGAGTGCTGTCACCACTCCAGTGTGCAATTTAGAGAAGCAAGCGAGTATTGTGCTTTAAAATGCATCATCCTTCACATTAAAAAACCCTAAAAGGTCACAGCCTTTGCGATCCACCAGGCTTAGTGAAAGCCAACCAGAAATGTTTAGTCCATGCTTAGCCCAAATCATAATAAAAATTATCATTTGGCCAGGACAGAGGGAAAACTGCAGTTTAATGAAACCACAGTTAGTGACATCCCATAAAATCCTGCCAATCACTTGTCTTTGAGTCAGCTGCATTTCCACATTTAGAACATCTGCTTTGGTGACTCACACTAGTATTCTATCTGGGAAATAAGTCTCTAGAATGATTTTGTTGCAGCTTTTCCATATGAAGTGTAATTTGCCTGGTGCTCCTCATCTGAACTTCAATTATTTGAAAATTTAATTTGAATTCAAATTTGTCTTTAGGAATTTTCTCAGAAGCAACAAGCTTAATAGGGGTAATGCAAGATGCACAAAACTGGCAAGCAAAGCAATGATCATGCTCTCTAACCAGATCATTTTCAGTGAAAAGCAGCTTTTTAGGTTGCCTAAAGGCCTTTATGGGAACATGACTTCTATATTGGGGCCACTAGTTTATGCTTGAAATATAAAGTTTGCATTTTCTTTTCATTATGCTTTAGTTTGCAGTGCTTCATCTTGTTTGTTTTGCTTATGGTTCAAAGTCCCAAGTTAAAATGTTATCCTTGCACTAATGAGTTATAGCTTTAGGCAAGTCAATTCAGCCTTTATTACTGAATCTTTAAGAGAAGGACAGTAATATTTATCTATTCTATTTGACATTGGAAGGACTCATTTACCCTAACAGTTTATTTTTCAAATACATTATGACTGTAAATTTCTAAGCAGAAACCACCTACTTTAACCACAGTAACTGGAATGATTGTAATCTTTGTAAAGGGCTTACTGAGCTGTCACATCCCTTCCTTCCTGAGAGTTACCTTTCCCAACAGTAGGCTTCTAAGTCTCCCATTTAGCCAACCATGATACCCTAAGCTGAGTTTGCAGCATCTAAACTATGGCAGGTTAAAACCAAAAAACTAAAAAAAAAAAACCAAACAAACAAAAACCCCAAAACAAAACCTAGCACACTTATTAGAGAGACATTTAATTTTAAAAATCTGAATAGTTGTATTTTAGAGCATAATTTTTTTCCCAGTCTCCTTCCTGGGGCAAAATATACAGTAGGAATGGGAACTCCTTATTTTATTACATTTATAGGATTATCTTTGATATTCGGTGTTTGGCTGACTGCTATGTGTAAACTGGTGCTTGATAAATCCAGTCTATGCCTGACTTCATAGCATTCTAAACACATGCATTTAAAAAGTAAATTCAGCCAGAGATGTGTCTGTTCTAGCAGTCAATTAATCAACTTCCTACTATAAAGAAAAGTATCCTAAACCAAAGTGTGATTCTGGAGATAAAGAGGAATCTCAAGTCTGGTAAAGCATCAAACCTGAAAATGAAATCAGCTGAGGGTTCTTCATCATTAAAGATTTTAAAAAAGAAAACAACCCAAAACAAACAACAACAAAAAACCCACCACTGGCTCAAACTTTAATACTTAATTCTACTAGTCTTGACATTACTTATAATGAAGAGATTAAGAACCAATACTAAAATGGGAGGAAAAGGTCAAAAAGATCGCTTAGAGCAGTCATTTAATCAAACATGATTTTATCAATGCATGCTATGCTCGCTTTGATCACACTCTTCATTAATTCAAGTTCAGTCAATGCTGGAAGGAGTAAGCTCGAAAAGCTTACTCCTCCAAGTTCATTACTAAACTTGCCTTTCAGTGCACAGACCAGAAGTTACAAACACAGCCCTCTCCCCCTGCATGCTGCCAGATGATGGCAGTCAAAGGAATTAAGCATTAAAGCAAAGGCTTCCATCCAAAGAAACACAGAACAGTAAGGCCAGTGGTAGCATTGTGCTTCACCAAGACCTTAATTAGCACAGCATTACAAAAGCTGGGCACCCTTCTAGGTGCAAAGGTGAGTACATAATAAATTGAGCCACCCACAACCTCAGCACCACAGAAAAGGCAGAGACATTCCATGGCAGATGCTGTCTGTAACCATACAGCAACACTTAGAGCTTTGGGAAAAAGGAAGCACGACTTAGCCACAGGAAATTGTGTCAATGGATTAAGAAGACAACAAATGGATACCTGAATTATACATTGATAAGAAAAATTAACTACTAAGGTTTTATGGCCAACTGCTACAGAAACCAAGAAGTGCCTCAGGATTTAAATATCTTCCCCTCTACGTTCTTCACTCAGTTGCTTTAAGAAGTTATCTAGCATTACTGACTGATCAATCTTGTCCTCAAATTTTCACACTGCCCTCCATTTTTAGAGTTGTCTGCTATAAAATTTCACAATAAAAGCGACATCAGTTTCAACGTTTCTAGCAAAAAGTACTGGTCTAACTTTTCAAAAGTCGTTTCTTTGAAGAGGAGATTTACTTTATAGACCTGTGCCACTGCTCCCTGCAATACTGTTTGGCTGAAGCTGGAACATGGATCATGTTTAGTTAAAGGAACATGTTACCTTGGATCTGATAATCTTAGTTACTTGAAAACAGGTAACAAGGTTGAGAACAGATTAAAAGTAGACCTTAACTAGCTGGAAAGTATGTAGATCTCTATGGGATAGCTTACACTTAAAAATTTGTCCTATAATGCAATAAACACAAATGAGGAAGCACTGGATACATAAAGCTACATCTACACTGGAAGCTTCAGTAAAAATCTGGCTCTCCAGCAAAGCATTTGCATTCAGTGCATTACAGCTCTGATGCAAGCAAAATTTTTACCACTGAGCTGGTGTCACTGTGTCACTCATGTCATGTCCATTCACTCACTTTTTCTTCCCTATTTAATCCATAAATTCCCCAGGGCAAAGGCTGTCTCTCTAGGAAAGTGCTATGAAGGAAGGGTCCTCAAGCCACTGGAAAACAAAATCTCTGGCATGAATTTTCTAGTTTGAAGTGCTAACTTGTCCTCACATCCTCCAGCAAGGAAGTTTGTTTACTCTGTTTACATATTACATTGCAAAAAAAAAAAAAAACCCAAAACCCAAACACACCACCCTCATAGCATATTCAGTGAAATCTTGGGTTTATAAACGAAGCTCTGAAGGCATAGCACTTTTGCACAAACAAGAAAAAGACAAAACATATAATGTGGGCATCAAATGCCTGCAACCTCTCCTTCCTTGCTCGGCCTCATCAGTCAGTAACTGAAGAGAAAGCAAGACAGCCCAAGAACTCAGGTTTCAGCTTCCCCAAAAGAGTGAACATTTTGATACAATGGCATCTGTAAACACATGGTTCAGGCTTTTAAACTAAATCCTCCATCTGAAACTTATTGACATGGATGTTCACAAACTTGTCTTCATAAGATGCTTTAAGGCCAGTTTCCTGGATGCTGGAACTATGGAAAAAAAAATTGTGAACCTTTTCAGCAGGGTACAACTTCATTTCAAAAGACACATGCTTTCTACTTGTCAGAGACATTTAATTTCTTGAATCCTAAAGCTAGCTCTTAGAATTGTCAGGGAAAAAAAGGAAGAATATTTTTGCTCATATTTTGTGTAAGATACTTATGACTTATTTAGCCACCTTGTACTGGAAATAGAAACAGGTAAGTGAAGAGTAACAGGCATGCTTAGACTGCCTTTGGAGAGCCACCCTGGTCCCTGCAGTTGCTCTCTGTTGTAACGAACAGCATGCTGAGGGCAACCCTGTGCACTGCCAGGGCTCCCTTCCAGAATACACAAGACTCCCTGTGCCTGAGCATTTCTGATCAGTTAGCATGTTGTTGCACGGCTTGGTATGATGGAAGACACAGGAGGAAGGTGGGAGAGTGCCAAGGCAAGCCAGCAGGCCAGGCTGGGTTTACTGCTCACACTTACCTTAGCAGACGCCTACGAGAAGTCATCTCTTCACCTCACCTACTGCCAGCACAACTGGCTAAACAGTCAAGAGTACACAGTGCCTCAGCTTGCTTCTGCATATTACAGAGTATGGCCTCAAAGATACATTTCTGGAGCTTGGGAACAAAAAGTTAGCTTACTTTGAGAAATACACAAAAGAAAAAAAAAAGTCACCTACCATCCCAAGGAAGTCTCAAACCACCACAACTCTTCCCCACCCTTTCTTCCATTCTTCAAAGAAACCCAAACCTGGCTACAAATTCTTGCCAAGCTGTTTTCAGGGGGCAGTAGTGTCAGGTATTAAAGGAGTTAGACACAAGTATTACAACTTGCATTCTATGCCATAGCTCATCTTCAAAGAAGGTACCTGGGAAAGCTCTAGGATGAAGGAAAAGGCCACACCACAAAGCAAAACAAAAAACACAAAACATACACCACGATATAAAGATTATCCCAACCCAATCAAACTCCCTGTTTTCACAAAAAATAAGACCCTCAAATCCTAGCTGCTTCAGATGAAAATCAGTTTTCTTCCTCTACCAGTAGTGAAACCCCAAACTGCATCTCAGGGCAAGCCCAGGCATCCACTATTCCTTGAAGGACACCCAGGACCTCAGCTATTGCAAGTCAGAAAATGTAGCAGCAACGCAGTGGGCTACTCGGCAAATCAACTTTTTCCTCAATGACACTCAAGAGGAAACTGAGGAAGCAGAGGCATATTTCAGCTGAAAGAGGAGAGCAGTGCACAGATGCAAAGGGCTGCTCACAACTCATTCTGCCAGGAAAAAGAAAGTTTCATTTGTCTCAAACTAAGATCTTTGCTCTTGAGAGATAGTAAACAATAAAGCTTTCCCACTCTGGTCATATTAACATGCAAAGTGACACAAGGCCATCCATTCTTATCCCCATCCATAAGTGCTCTGCTCAGCTAGAGGTGCACATCACCCATCTAAAGACATAAACTCCAGCTTCCCTGAATTTTTTTCAGCTTGTTTAGAAACATCCACCACACGCACTGGTCTAGATTAGGAGTGCAGTTATACACACATGAATGGTCTTGACCCACTTATCACATTGTCTTTACTACTAGGAACTGTAAACTCTGTTTTATTATTAGCACCAGAACAAAAGCCTGCATATATACATGAGGCCTTATGAATGTCCCTTCACTGTACAAGCAAGGAACTAAAAGAATCATTCTATTATTTCCCGTCATCATCCTCTTCTCGCCAACCCACCAAAAGACCCACTGAATGCCATCACTATGAGTATGTTTGTTTGGCTCCCATTCAGAGCCAACACCACCAGACCTGGTGAGCTGACTAGCACCAGCAGGCACAGGAATGGTGAACTAAATGTCATTCTGAGAAAGACAGGAAGACTTTTAATCAAGTAAGCAAAAGAGATTAATGTGGGTTTCCCTTTACATGATAGCAAACAGTTTCAAGATTCTGTTTCCCCTCCCTAAAATACACTATACTGTAAAATGACTGCATCAACCAAAGTCAAACATGACGGTAGTTTCTCCTTTCAGAAGCATCTGTGGTTTTTAGCTCTCCAGCTTACAAGAAATGTAATTCTTGGGTACTAGGTAAAAAATAAGTCTTGTCCCATGATAACAAGCAGCAAGGATGCTATCCAGGACACTAGTAAGAGCAGATTTCATACTTCACCATCATAAAGATAGTCATCTACAGGACTCTTATCAGAGCTCCTACAGAGGGGCAGTAAATGAAGGAGGCTGACATTTGCTGAAGAACAGAAAGGAGGTTTTATAGTTCATCCTGCAGACATGTACATTGTCTGAAATTGCAATATAAACATAAAAATAGAGAAATCTATCATCTAAAAAAGGAATTTGCCCTGCTGTTGCTAAATGACTATACTATTCCTCTCTGAAGAAAAGAATGTATTTGCACAAAAGGCAATCTTCTGGTTTCATATTGTGAAATTTTAGAAATGTAAGCAAATTCAGGAGTTCTGCTTCTAGAATAAATAAAGCTAAATAAGGCAAAGGTTATGTGCATTTGTGCTCCCTGCTCCCATCATGAAACTAGGATCCTTGTCCCATCTAAGCAAGATGATGACCTGTTGAAGTCTCAGTTAGCTCCAAGCCAGACTAGACTAGATCTATACTAGAAAGCAAGCTGCATCAAGCCACCATAAACCCTCAACTTTCAGTTATAGGCTCAGACTGAAAAAAAAACCAAAACCCAAAAACAAACCACCAACAGATTAACTGTTTATTTCAGATGTGATTTTAAAATGTGATACAGAACAGCAGTCAGAACGCTGCACGCAACTGGTCCAAAAATCTTTGTAGCTTATTATTTTATAGACATACCTTGGAAATGCTTCTCCCACCCACAAGCTTCCTACCCTTCACTGCACCAAACTTACAGCATTCACTTAAACACAAGAAGTAGGCTGCCAGCTCAACACGTTTTGAAACTCAAGCTAAAACTACAACAGACTGTAGAATTACAACAGTGAACCACCAAACACAGCACTGTAAGGAAAAGCATTACTTCAAACTTCCGTTTTCCCAGCGTGACAGAGGTAGCAGGTACCCTCCGGTGTTTTCAGATTCTTTATGACGGGGAAGAGAAGGTTCTGTTTGACCACATCCTTCCTGCTGTTGCAGATGCCAGTGTTCTCTGCTCACAGTATCTGTGTAAGACTTCTGCCCCAAAAGAATTGCCGCATGCAGCTCCCCAGCTCCCTGCAACACACACAGCCCCTTGCACCGACGCTCCGAAGGAGACCAGCAGCTGGGCAAGAAGGAGCTATGTGAGTGTGCATAGCAGAAAAACAGCTGCCCCTTTAGAAACCACCTTTAAAAGGAAGCACTAGTGTGGTCTCTCAGGCTGGGGATCTGCACTTGTATCACCTCACCCAGGTGCCAGGGTTGTAAGAAGCAGCAGTCTGGTCTTGCCATGACCTTCCCGGCTCCATAAAGCTTTCTCTCCCCTTCTGCTGGCACCTGCTCACATGCAGCTGTACAACAGTCCAGATGAAGGACCTCCCCAAAGATCCAGCCAGAAACCCATCTGTAAAAACACATTTCAAGGCAGGTGGAGAAAGGAGAAGAAAAATAGCCCTTGCTTTGTTTAAGCACTTATTACAAAACCCTCCTTTTCTTCATAGTCCAACACAGACCATGCAACAGGCATGTCGCTGGTTGAAGAGCAGTCAACCACTAACTGCATCACAGCCAGGTAACCAAACTGATTTTCATACTGTGCCTCTTCTCTCTTTCCTCCTGCTCCTTCACGCACAGGGAAGTTATTTTAACACTAGCCAAAAGTGCAGGAGACAGGAGTTCTTGCACCACTACACATCTCCTGTGTAGGACAGGCAACCCACTTACTTTCTTGCACTTTTATTCCCCATCTGCCAAGGGAAGGCAAGATGCCCCCAAAACAGGAAGATGTGGCACCTTTCCACTTCAGCACAATTTTGAGAGGATTAATACGGTGTTCACAGAGACAAGCCTGACAAGAACATGAGATGTGAAAAGAATATCACTGAAAAATATAGTTCTAGTCAGATAATTACTTTTTCTCCTGAAAAAAATGTTTTTACTGTCAAAGGTGCACCCCTATGTTCAGGTTAGCATGTGCCTAATGTTACTTTTTCACAGCAGAGTCCTTCCATTGGCTTATGTTAAAATAAATCAAACAAAACACCAACTCACATGCTCTTTAACTAAACACAAAAGATTTGCAGACTCTTTGCAACATCCATGTTAAGCTACAAACCAGAATAAACTTTAGACTGGTCACTGAAGAACCATCAAGCACATTTTTCCCCCCTCCTAAGTCACACAGTACATGGATCTTGCTCTTCGATGCTTGCTTTTTCCAAATATCAGAACAGTGTGAGCTGTCTGGCATGCTCATTTTGTGTACTTACGAGATGCAAGCAGATTCAAAGTTGTACAGCACAAAGACCTCAGATACAAAACCAGCTCAACAGAGATTCTGCAAATATAAGCACTGAAACTTGCTCTGTTTGCAACTACCACAGTGCCAGAGCAGCCTTAGAGTTGGCTGTGTGTATTTGATACTGTTAACCATGTACAAAGGTAACAGCACAAAGATAACAGATAATTCAATAAAATATTTCTTGAAACTTTGACAGAGCTAAAGTCCTACTGACATTCTGTTAAACAGTTCTACCCCTCTTGCCACAGCTAGTAAACAAGAGTATTTCCTTCCACCTGTCTGTACTCTTCCTCCTGCTCCACTTTTCAGAGGATTTTCCTGCCCTTGTTCATGTTATGAAGGGGTGTACTCAAAAACCAGTTGTTTTTTCATGTCCCAAGTGGCGTCATGTAAAAAAAAAACCAAACCAAAAACCCAACAAACCATCAGTGACTCCCCCACCCTGGTCTACTCTGTCTCTCTGAAGCCCGGCTGTTCCATTACATGACACTGTAAAACAATCTGCCACTTCAGCAAACCCACTGACCATAGCCATCCCCACAAATCAGCTTGAAAAGAAGAGGCATGTGCGAGAAAGATCTCCTCAGCCGCAGCTGCCACACAGCTCCTCACTCACCTCGTTGTGCAGGGGCAGCATAGGGTTCAACAGGGTTGGCCTCAAAACTTTTAAATGCTCATGGGTGAGCTGGAGGTCAGAAAAACTTCTTGTTTGAACGTAGGAAAAAAAAAAAGCCAAGACTGAAAAATAAGGAAGAGAGTAAATTCAGGGATAAAAGATCTGAAGCAGAAAGGAGAAATCCAATGGGAAAAGATTTAGAGGGCCCAATGAGATGACTCTCCCACCTCCACACCTTACTCCATATACCATGCTGATTAACACAGTGCTGGAGACAAATTAGCAACCCCTAAGCAGTCTGTATTCAAACACAATTGACACTTCACCTGCCAAAATCATCCCTGGCAAAACCGGACTGACATCAGTGGGACTACACCAAGCATGAAATTGGCCCACAGTTACAGTAAGAC
Source organism: Heliornis fulica (assembly GCA_013399135.1). Taxonomy (NCBI): domain Eukaryota; kingdom Metazoa; phylum Chordata; class Aves; order Gruiformes; family Heliornithidae; genus Heliornis; species Heliornis fulica. The sequence continues at coordinate 214,804 of VXBZ01008240.1, forward strand.
AATAAAGGCTTTGTTTTACGAGATATGGGGCGTTTGTGGTTCTTTTTAATAAAGCTCGGCAAAGAACTGTTTATTGTCTCTGAGCAAATATCCCTGACAATAATCAAGCAGCTATCACATTCACAGTACACGCCTGTCTGTCCATACATTGCTAGGAAATCAACCATCAATAAAGCAAGAGATTCTGTGTCATGTTCATGTCACAGTGAGATTAAAGGCAGTTTAAATGCCTCTCAAATTACTTACAAGATGCCTAAGAAATCATTCCCATTTTTAGCAACATTCTTCCATGCTCCTACTTATCTGCCAAGTCAATGAAAGTCAAATATCCTCATTGGTGCTACAGGATTTAGCGCACACACAGACGTACCACAACACTGAACACTGCTGCCAGACAGTTATTCAACAATACTCCCACCACAAAGTACACACAGAGACCACTTTATGCTCACACAGAAACAACTTTTTCCTCGTTTTGTTGCATTTTTGTTTGACTGTGCAAATTCTCAACGACACCCCAGAAGTTCACATTCCTGCCTCTCTCAAGTTTACTGCAGGCTAACAGGACGGGACTTTGCTCCAACATCGGCCACGCACCACAAAAATCCAATGGAAGAGGCAAAATAGTAGTTAAGTTACACAGAGCTCCTGCCTTGCACCTCCTTCCCTCATGAACCCTCTAAAAGGTATTTACCCACGTAGTTACCCTGGCCAGCCCCTCAACCCGACGTGCAGGAAAATCCAGGCTTCTGGACTCTCGGGGTCCTTCAGAGGAACTCTGACCGAACCGCACCGGGAGGGACAGAAGCTCAGGACAGTCCCTGGGGCTTGCCGCGCTCCCAGCTTTTACTTCTTCAGAAGATTTTTAAGTAAAGAGACACCCTCCACATCCTAGGTTAATCTGCTCTAAATTCCCAGGACATATGGGAAAATAAATACGCGTGGTTTTAATTTGGTTTTCCTTTTTCGCCTTTTCTTTCCACCCAACGCCACACACTCAGCCGTGGGGGTGCCCCGAAAAAGAAGTCACCCCAGAACAAAAGTTGCCTTCCCGGCAAGCTGAAACGCGCCACCGGCTCCACAGCCCCGGCGAGCCGGAGGAAACCCGCGAAGCGGCTCACGGCTTGGCCGCGGGGGTCGGAGGGCGCCCGGTCGGCGGGACCGGCAGCTCCCTCGGCACCGTTTTACTTCGCTCCCCTTTTTATTTTATTTTTTTTCGGTAGAGTCACAATTAACTCCCTGAATTTCCCTTCATGAATGAAGGTGCGGAGATGGGGCACTCCTGAGCCCCACAGCCCAGAGGTGCCGCCGCCTCCCGCCCCGCAGAGCCCTCCCGCTTTAGGGGCACCCCGAAAGCCCAGGGAGAGGGGCTTCGGCGATGCCCCCACGCTGCGAACCCTTACAAGGAGGCGCCTTCCCTCAGCCTCCCCCCGGCTGTCCCGTCCCGCCCCGCCAGCGCCGCGCCTTTGTGTGAGGAGACATAGAACCTACCTCGCCGGGGCTGCTCCCCCAGCACGGCAACGCGGGGGACGAGGGCAGGGAGACCCCGAGGCGCCCGGCGGGATGAGGAATGGCGGGAGACCGGCAGCTGCCCCTTCGCTAACTGACTACACACCCNGCCCGCCGCTGAGTCACAGCCGAAGCCGCCCGGCCGCCTCCTTTGTTGTCAAGCGTGGAAAAATCCGTGGTGGTGGTGGGCCATGGCTGAGTGGAAATCCCGGGAGAAACGGGGAATAAAGAGGGTGGGGGCGGTGTGGAGGCTGAGGTGAATCCTGTGGAGCCCTGCCTGCTCGGGGCGCGGAGAGGGCGGCGGGGTCGGATGCAGCCGAATCCAAGCTGCCCGCCCCGGGGAAGGAGGACACGCGAAGGGTGCCCACGGGTGGTTTTCAAAATCTGCCGAGGCCCTCGGTTCTCTGGAGTGGCCCCACTCACCTCCAAGAGCCATCCCTGTCTCCGTGGGAGAGGAATCTCCCAATTGTGTCCTGATTTTTAACTTTACCCCAGATGGTTTCTTCTCCCTTTCTGTGGCCCAAAGCCCTGTTCCGTGTGGATATTTCCACCGGTGGCTCTAGGAATTAAGGTCCCCACTTTGCAAGCAGACCCACCCAAATAAGAAGCCAAGAAAACATGGTGAACCAGTCAAAACACTGTTCAGAGTGCCCCAAAATCTGTTTCATGGTAATAGGTGATGGAGACATGACAGAAAGTCTGGGATTCACCATAGCATGCACAGAGTTTGGGAATGAACTCAAAAAAAGAGAGGCCTTTGGGAATGATATGTGTATTTATATATTGATGTAAATACTTGGATCAACTTGATTTCTTTTGTATATTTATCAATGAGATTATTTTGTATTTCTTCAGAGCAGATGACTTGAATCACGGCAAAGTGACAGAAGCAACTTGAGTCATCCCAGAGATGGAAATCTTCAGTGTTCAGTAACTTGAGGAGCTTGGCATTCAACATCTCTTGGGCTGTGGAGGCAGACCCTTCCCTTCCAAAAACCCCAACCCAACGAAGTCCCTGCAGAAAGGATATTTGGTGTTCAGTAGATGGTGCTATTTCCACCAAATTTGTCCTAAATAACCCACTGCCCCAGCATGATAAAGAGGGAGTAGATAGGGAGAAATATGTTAGGAGCAGAGCTGAAATTCAGAGTGCTGGTATGTAGTAAAAGATTGCTCAGGTCTTTGTGTGTGTCTGGTCTATCATTAGGTAAAAAAAAAAAAAAATAAAAAGGGCAGCCTGAACGAAACATAACAAATTGATGAAATCCAGAGCTTGAATGGTCATTGTCAGCGCAAGTTCAATTTGAGTTTGTGGCTGAGCACCAGCATATGTAATCAGAACTATGCTGTCAACAAATTAAATGTTCTAAAATACTACCTGCTCCTCAAAAAGTCACTTGTGGTGTGGCAAGGTGGACACCCATTTGTGTTGCCCACATTCACAGTGTCAGCCCTAGTTATGAGCAACCTCATTCCACAGGTGCCCTCTCCTTCACGGAAGCATTGTTAAATATAGTTGTTCTGTTTGTGGAGCTCATCAATACTGTATGGAGAAAAAATCATAAAAATTGATTTTTTTTTTTATTAAATGCAGCAAAATGGTGTGCTTAGATGAATGAGGGAGAGTATAAATATTGAATAGTTCCCTGTTCTGTAAGCAACCCTCCATCTGAATCATGGGAGGGGGAAATAGTGTATGACCAGGGAATTGCAAACAGCAAAGAAAGAAAATGAACTGTGAGGCCATCTGGAATGATAGATTTCCCTATCTTTGCATTCTTGACCTTACGGACTGCTCCATATAATTTCTGTATGTAAGCATTAACCACTTGTATCCTAAAGACACTTTGTGGACCTGATCAAGTTTTTATCTCAATTTCCTTAGATGCCACACTGGCAGTTGTCCCTGCTCTGAAATCTGCTGCTTTACATCAGTGTTTCCCAACCCTCTCAACTCAGACAGCTATTTAGCTTCAATATGTACCATTTCCCCAGCAGATCCTGCACATCCACACCTTTAAATGGAATGTAACACTTTGCTCAAGCTACCAAAAATTTCTGGGTATCTTGCCACAGCTTGTCAAAGGAGCACAGGCATTTTTCCTGATGATTGATACTTTGTTCCAGTGTTATGTTCAGTTGAAGTGTATGGTTATGTACTATTGTTGGCCATACCAGGTGCAGATCTAGCAAAGTCTCTCTGTATGCGTACTGTCAGTTCATGCTTCATGACATGACTGTCATGCTGTGCATCCCCTAATCTATCGGGCTTGAAAACTATTGCTGGACATAAGGGAGAAAGAGGAAGATTTGGGAGGGGCAGAAAGTTGAAAGAACTCACCAAGAACACATCTGAGGACCAGCAATGTCTGAGATCAACCTCATATCCTAGAGTCACTTGGTGCCCCATACAAGACAGTGGTCAAAAGACAGCTCTGAGTCAAACATTTCATAAGCAATTTAAGGAATAGCTTGTGTCATCAGATTGCCTGGTTTTGGTGCAAGAGCTGCTAGGTATGCCAGATCCCTGGTTGCAGAGTGAGACAGTCCAGGTCAGCTCCAACCCCTTAAGTGAGGAAGGGGGTCACCTGAGGAGTCAGTATTGTATCCCATCTGTGAGCCACTCAGGATCCTGGTGTTCCCCTTCTTTCTTTAAGGCACACTGTATGTGCCTCATGCCTCTTGACCACATGAAAATTACAGTGCACTGTTCATGTGATAAAGAAATTTGGCCACAAGTGCAATTTTACTCATGACTGCGGGTACTGCAACTCCAGAAAGTGCTCAAGAAAGCCTCAGGGATATTTCTAGATGAAAAGCACTATATTAGTGTAAGAAGTTAACATTTTTTTTTAAAATGAAAAGAAGTTTGTTAAAATTTAAAAAATTAATAAACTCTATGTCTTTTAAAACAACTCTTGACCGAATGATGCACTGGAAATACTTAACAAGATGAATCCCCTTTTTATTAACATTATAGACAAAATTATATAGTCATTATGTTGTATAAGTTTCATGAGACATGTACTATGTAGTTTTGCTTTTTGGTGTCTTATGAATCAAGTCTTACGTATGTAAATGCATGTTGGTGTTTGTGGGTTTTTTCAAACTGCAGAATTAAAAGCAAAGTCATCCTTTAATTACATGAGTTGTCCTCTTTTGTGGGTTAAGGAGTTGCATTTTACTCCATGCTTGCACCATACCTGGTCTCTGAATGTTATATATGTGTAGTAATAATAATAATAATTAGTAGTAGTAGTAGTATTTAATACAATCAAAGAAAATCAACTGGGATGCAGGTTGCTATGAATCACAGAATCACAGGATGTTAGGAGTTGGAAGGGACCTCAAAAGATCATCTAGTCCAGCCCTCCCCGCCTGAGCAGGATCACCTAGATTAGGAATGCGTCCAGATGGGTCTCCAGGGAAGGAGACTCCACAACCTCTCTGGGCAGCCTGTACCAGTGATCTGTCACCCTCACAGTGAAAAAGTTCTTCCTTATGTTCACATGGAACTTCCTCTGCTCCATCTTGGACCCATTCCCCTTGTCCTATCACTGGCCAAGACTGAGAAGAACCTGGATCCATTCTCCTGACACTTACCCTTTGCAAATGTATAAATATTAATAAGGCCACCCCTCAGTCTCCACTTCTCCAAGCTAAAAAGACCCAGCTTCCTCAGCCTTTCCTCATAAGGAAGCTGTTCCACTTCCTTAATCGGCTTGGTGGCCCTTTGTGGCCACATCATAATNCTCAGTTTCCACTTCTCCAAGCTAAAAAGACCCAGCTTCCTCAGCCTTTCCTCATAAGGAAGCTGTTCCACTTCCTTAATCGGCTTGGTGGCCCTTTGTGGCCACATCATAATTTTGCAGAAACATCGGTTAATTATCTGAAGAAACATCTGGCCTGCACATAGATGTATAAATATATACAGGAGCTGCACAATATGCAAAATAAGACTTTTGAGTTTTCAGGTTTTCTTTACGCAAGGCCAGGGGCATAAAAGGGATTTCCTCCAAGTTTTCCTGTGTATTAATAATGAAGATCAGGATGCCAAGTTTGTTTCCTCTCCTTTTGAGCATACAGTGAAAGGAAATGGTTCTGTATAGAATCACAAAGAGCAGTGGAAAAAAATGAAATCCGACTGCACTCCACGCTGGCACTCAGAAGTGTAATTATCCAGCATGCTGCATCTCTATGGAAGAAGGAGACAGATAAATCCCATCTGTTAATAGTTGGCCCCCTGTGGCTGACCTTTGGCTCGAGTATACTATATTGTGATTAATGTTACACGGTTGGATCCAAAACATGCTCATTCCTCAGGCTGCAGGAAAAAAGAAGAGGGATTTAGTTTACCTTCCAACCACAGAAGTTCATTTGATCAATCCTTTGGAGATTGATTTTATCCCTGCCTACAGGTTGGCCTCTGAAGAGCTGCTCTGCGCTTCCTCAGCTCAGACTCCTCAGACTCAGCTTCTCGTATGGCCTTTGCTACTGGCTCACTGGGCAACCCGAAATAAAGTCATTTTGCCTCTGGTTTTGGTCTAGTAGAACAGCAAAAATAACCATCACTTCCTTGCAGACACAGTTTGAAATTTGCAGCTAGAAGTCACTAAAAAAAGTTCATCTTCAGACAAAATTAGATACTTACCTCTAGAATTTAGAGGTTTCCCAACATTAGGTCAGAAGATCACAGTTATGGTTTTCTGGCCACATTCTCTCCTAATCTTGCAGTTCTTTTCTGCCACAGGTTCTGATTGCCTCCTCATGTCATTGTAGTAATCTTACATCATTCTAGCACCGTAACCTGTACCATTGGCCCTGGCATTGAGAAGCAGGCATCAAGATTTCTGAATCTGTGCATCAGCTTGATGCACATGTGCTTCAGGATCAATCTCGAAAATGGATCCCTTATATTACTCACACACAGCACATAGCATTCTGTGGCACATCTCTGGGGATGTCAGATCCTCAAACATATGGTAATAGGTGAGCTGAGTCGTAATGCCAAACATTTTAAGAGACTCAAAAAATATGTCACTGGCATTTGCTATATGGTTAAAGCCTTGAGGTACTGAGACTAATAACACCAGAATTCCTCCCCGTTTGACTTCTCTACAGTCAGGTCTGACACAGAATGCTTCATCTGTAGCTGATTAAAGCCACTGCTAAAATTGCCACAGCCCTCGAGTGAGTTTAGTCTGAGCCCTCGTTTTTGCCTTCCTCCTAGATGAGATGAAGCAGCAAAGCCTCATGAAGGCTGGGAAAATACTCCTGCTCCTGCTCCGGTGGAGACCACAAGGAATTGTGCTTGGAATGGGCCTATAATGACATGCACAACTGTCTTCTCAGGGACAACACAGAAAAGTCTATAAAAATACAACTGAATAGCTGGAGAAACAGAAAAACGTGAGACAAAGCCTCTGAGGCCGTCTGTCCCTACCTCCAGTCAGGACACATCTGGACTGTTTTTACATTTCCATGATGTTTTTATTTACTAAAGATGACGGGCCATTAGCAGACTGTACTCAGGATGGCCTTACAGCAGTTGAAGACAATCACCTATCATTTCCCACAAAAACAAACGATCAAGTGATTTTCCCCCATGAAAGACAGACACCCTCCATGCTCTAAATCATAAAGCACATACAAATTACAAGTGTCAAGTAGCTTTTCCTTTTGCTTCTGTGTAGCAATGATTTCGCTCCAAAGACTTTCTTTGGGCCCATACATGCTTGCTTTGGTGGGTTTGTAATGTGACTTCTTTAGGAAGCAGCCAGAAGTTTCTAAAATGTTCAATAAAGTAAATTCCAGCTGTGCTCCCATGGCTGAACTCCCAAACCCTGTCACTGACAAGGCCGGCCGGGCCAGTCAGCGCTGGTCACAGGCCTCTGGAAATCACGTTTTAGAGATAGAAAAATGCAAACAGCTGCGTTTTGCCACTGGAGAAGGGAGTGAGAAGATGTAAGAAACTTTGCAGACACCAAGGTCAGTGAAGGGGGGGGAGGAAGAGGTGCTGAGAGAAAATTCCCTGTGGCCTGTGGAGAATACCATGGTGGGGCAGGTGTCCCCGCTGCAGCCCATGGAGGACGAAGAGACCCCACTTGTAGCCTGTGGAGAGGTACCTGGGTTGGGCAGGAGCCCACCATGGAGCAGATGGAGGAATATGGAAGAATCTGTGACCTACATTGGAGCAAGCCCCTGNCACACTGACACAGGAAAAGGGTGTGAGAAACCCACCCCACCCCCGCCCCAAGAAGGAAAACATCTCATGAGGAACTGCCAAAGACCGAAGCCTCCATTCCCTATTCCCCCACTTTCCCCCATGCCATCCTGGGTGAGAGAAATCATGAATAAAGTGAACTCTGCAAAGAAGGGTGGGGAATGGAGGGGTGGGGGGGAATGTTTTAAGACCTTTTTGTACTTCTCATTATCCAACTCTGGTTTCTCTGTGTGTGTAGTATAATAAATTAGAGACTTTTCTTGCCTTTCTTCAGCGTTGAGTCTGTTTCACCCGTGACACTAATTGCAGAATGATCTCTCCCTGTCCTTATCTAGATTCCAAAGCCTCTCAATAGATATTTTCTCCCCTGTCCAGCTAAGAGGGGAGTGATAGAGCGACTTTGGTGGGAGTCTGGCCTCCAGCCAGGGTCAAATCACCACACTTGCAGAGAAACATACACAAGGATAAAGACTTTACAGCATCTTCCATAACAGGATCTCAAAGTGCTGTTTAAATCTAACAACTGGAAGATATCAATAACCATGGCATTTCCAGCATGTCACCAGAATATAGAAGCATGTCTAATTTAGAGATCAAAACCCACAGATTTTAATTTTCTGAAAATTCCCAACTGTAGTTGAAGTTAATGGGAGCCTTAGAGATCACGACAACTGAAAATAAAGTGGGGGTTAGTGGGGGGAAGAAAAAACACAGAACACATCACACTTGCTGACATTTGACATATAAAAGCAGGAAGTTTAATCTCTACGTGTTGAGTTCCCTGTATTTCTATGTGTGGTTTCAAATGCAGAAAGCCATGAGTGTGGGTCATGCTGTGGTGAGAAGCAAGCTCAACATCTTGGATCTCTGTGCATACTATGAAAAATCAGAGGGTACATGGAGCATGGCCAAAGAGTTATGAGTGTGTCCAAGTCCCCTTGCACAGGCATATTAGCCCTGCTTGTAATACCACAGTTGCTGAGCATAATATTGGCCAAGCTGCTCTGGTTTTCCATAAATTCATAGAAAAACCCCACAGGATGGCAGATGACTTTGGGATGTGGTGGAGTTGACAGAGATGCTCAAGGCAACACACTGGGCTAGTAGCAATCCTGGGAACATGAATCAGAGCTCCTGATTCTCACTATCCCAGTAACAGGTAGATTGTATGCCGGAGAGCATCTTCACCACATAACTGATTCAGTCTGTGATCTGTATGTGACATCTCTGGCTGGCTCAAACACATCTTAGGCCGTTCCACCGTGAAATTCTGCCTGTGTTATCTCCAGCCCTGCATGCTACTAGGACTTCTGGGGGTCATTCTTCCTGGGGAAGTTGTGCTAAAATAAGTTCAAAGTTTCTCTGATTCTTTCCAAGTGAGTCACTTGTCATGGGAGTGCTTGTCATGGTCTTCCAGACACATGGGAAAAACTGTGGAAAGAAACTGAAGATGCAATGTAAATGAGTTGTCATCCCAAGGGAAAGTAGAGCCATAGCCTGCACTTCCAACCATGGCTTCAAAGCCAGGTGATGGTGTGTTGTGTATGGTCAAGAAAGAAAATATGAGGAACACTATGTCAGAGCTTCAGCAGTGGATAGTGAAGGCACAGTGTGAGCACAATACATCCATTTCAGCTTAATCAGCTTATGATTTCAGCTAAGTCTCTAGTCACCAATTCTAATACAAATAGTAACAAAGAGTAATGGCAGGAACAGGAGAAATTAACAGAAATAGGTTTTCAACTTTTTTCCTGGTTTCCCATTTGAAATAAATCATTATTCTGTTCTTCACTCTTCACTTTTATTGTCGACCCCCTGTGGTTTAGTAAGCAGCTGGCAATCCTTATAAAGAAATCAGCAGGTTGATTGAGGCTGTGGCTACCCTGAAGTCCTCTGAGGCTCTCTTATTGACTGGCCACATCCTAGGTAAGGTTGCCAGTAAATTATAGCTCTGCTTAAGAACATCTGCCTTAGGGCTGCTCTCCCCTCATTATAAAACCTGATCTAATCCTGCATGTCTTTTCAATTATTGGAGACTACAATTCAAGAAGCGGCTGCTCTAGTGAACGTGAAATGAGGTAAACTATTCCTGAGTAGGGTAAACATGAATACTGAAGAGCAGAAGCTAAGCATTTCCAGGCTGATCTACTCCTGATTTCCATGTAGCTTTCCACAGAACAACATCTCACTGTTCCTGTACATGTTGACTGTTATTTCAAAAATTAGTTAAACATTGGATGAGCATATACCTGTCGGTAGAACTATTGGTAAGTATTTCTGTCTGCAGGAACCACATGTGTGGCAATTCAGTTGACAACCCTAGGAAAAGTACTAAGTCACCTGCCTTAGATTCCCTAGTCTGCCACAGAAAGCCTTGGGGGATGGATGCTTCATCTCCACGCTGATATATAGGAAAGACATTTCATTTATGATGTTAGTGAATGTCAGAGAGCAAATAGAAAAGGAACAAGCTTATCTTAACATTTTTGTCCGTTAGGCAGATCAATTATGTCCTGAATGGCACGATGAGTTCAACACATCAGTGCTGATGGAGATGAGTTATTCTACTTTACAGCTCTGTGAACCAAAATATCTCATGCTGTGGAAACATCCTACAGGACTGAATGAAGGGTGGATAAAGGAGCCTGTTAGTGCTCCAGTTGGGTCAATGCCTGCTCCAAGTTCCAGCAGTTGAGACAATGGCTGTTGCTTCCTGTGGCCTTCCACACAGGTCATAACACCAATGACCGGATTTGCAGGTCCTACCTGAGCTCTGGCCTTTCTTAATCCCTGCCTTCGGTGATTCACTCTTTCACTGGACAAAGCATGAAATTGCATATTGGTTTGTTCAAATCTAAAAAGTATAGTTGAGCACTACTAAATAGAAGAGTTTTTTTTTTTTTTTTACAGCCTTGCATTTTCTTGTGGACAAATAGGAAGAAACAGAAGGATTTATTTCATTTGGGGGTAAATGTACCTCTAGCAAATAGATTAATGGAACCTGTGAACCCAAGCCAAAGTTAGATGGCAGTTTGACTCAATGTAACATTAATGACTTATTCTAATTGTGCATTAAAACCCTAGATTATGTTTATTCCACAGCATTTCTTCTACCTAAGGGAAGTTTATTACTCACACAGCTCCAAATACAGAGTGAATTTTGCCATCTCTGATGGACAAAGAGCAAGCTGTCTCATTACTGCTATCATCTATGTGTGCTGTTCAATAGATCGTTAAGTTGGGCTGAGGACTGCAAGCTAGATTGGCATGTCTGATGATAGAAAGAGGAGCACTAAACTGAGGATGCAGTGGGACTACATGCAGATTATCCTCTGTCCTGGGGACAGGCCTTATGGGATCATCTTGGAAACCTGTTTTCTTGCACTTTCTTCTGATCATTTATAGTATAAAAGCATAAAAAGACTAAGAGTGGCTGTTCAGGTTACAGAACTTTCTAGACCCATCTTTAGCAGTGAATAACTGTAGATGGCCCAGGGAATACAATTAGAAAAGGGCAAACATACCTGATACCCAAATCACAGCCACTGGCCACCCACAGCTTCCTGGGCTGGATGTAGATTTCTACTAATTGCTACAAATAGACGTAGATTTCTGTAAGTAACTTTCAATATTTTTTTTTCCTTGAACCTGTCCAACCTCTCCTTAAACTCATGTTAAAATTTTAGTAGTATCTTTTGGCAAGAAATTGCAGAGCTAAATAGTCCCCAAGGAAGAGGATACTGTGCTGCCACTGGTCAGAAATATGTTTTGTAAATGTTAATCACTATCACTTAGTACAATCTTTCTTACAGGAAACAAGGTCCTGCAATCAATAGACACAAATTTCTACAGGCTTTCTCTGAAGAGAAACTATATTCTCAGCAATATGGTTTAACCTAAGCCTCTCAAAATCAGCAAGGGAGTTGTAATTTTAGTTATGTCCACAATTTATGACTGCCAGAATAAAATATTCACAATTACAACTTAGTCAAAGTTATGTTTATCCTCTTCTACCTAGATAGTATCCTTTAACTCTGTTCTGGCTTTGTAATACTGCTTTGGTTTCTAGCAGAATGCATCAAAATATTGATTTAACTTCAAAAAAGCTATAGTGTTTCTTAAGGAAAGATGAAAGGATGAATGCTAATAATGGTGAGTGGGGCTGCTTGGCTACAAACAATTACGGAAACAAATAGGTCCATGCTCTCATTTACATGGCTACAATGCTAATCTAGCAAAATTATGTCCCCTTTTATCAAAGGATTTAAATCCAGATGATTTCCCTCTAATTCCCTCAAATTTATACCAGTTGTATTATGCTTTTCATCAGCTATTTTCTACTGTGCTATTAACTAAGGCAGATGTACCCTGTAAATAGAGTGTACTTCAGTGAAGATGACTACCTAATTTATGTACTTACAGGTAACTTCAATATTTCCCTGAACTAGATGTGCCACCGTGACCCATGTAGTCAATGTGTGTTGCATTTGCATTCTTTTCTAATGCAAGTCAGTTGTAGAAAATAGACCTCAGGGGGGCCTGGCATCCCAGCTGTATTAAATAAATCCCCATAAGCACAAAAGTGAAAGAAAAAAGGAAGCAAAAAGCTTCCTGCTAGCTTTTCCTGTAGGCATAGAAGTGAAATAATTCACTTTGTTGTCCCGTGGAAATAAAAGGTAGTTAGAAGACATCAGAAATGAGCCTTTACAAAAATGCAGTCTTAGAAGCGAAACAGCAAACATCTTGCCTCCAAAGAGGAATGGACTTTTCCCAGTGCATTCAATCACCATCACAGCCCTGCAGAAAGCACTTAATCCTTAGTCAGACTAAATGTCCTTGTGCTTTGCAAATCACAAGGGGAAAATGCAGCACTTGGATGGACATAGTTACAGGGTGGGGTTTTGGCAGTAGTTGGTGTAGACTCTGCTGCCCTGTTTTACTGAGCTGCAAATATATGTCTTCACTGATGCACACACAATTCTCACACTAACTTCAATAAGATGATTGATTTAGACATTAATTCTGGTTTTCCTGTACAATATTTAAATGATTTTTTTAAACAATTTTCTTTTAGTTTAAAATCAATCATTTTTCAGGGTTTTCTGGTGATGGAGTCACCATCCCTCGGGCTGTTTAAGGAAAGGCTGGATGAGGTACTTAGGGGCATGGTTTAGTAAGTAATATAGGTGGTAGGGAGATGGTTGGACTAGATGATCTTTTCCTGCCTTAATGATTCCAGGATTCTATGTATTAACCAAAAAATCATATGCCCTCCAAATCCTTTTGACACATAATTCTATTTAGTCTAAAACCCATTTATGCAAAAAAAAAGGAGATACTTCCTATGGAGATACCAGTTCTTCTAGAAGACCTGAAGGTTATTCTAGACTTATGGTTACCCTAGGCAGACCCTGTAACATGGGTCATTCTCAGTTCATTCTTGCTTGTGGGCATTTTATGGGATACTCCTATACATTGATCACTGTAAAAGTGGCATATCCACTGCCTTTAACATCAAGTCCTTCCCTGTGTATATCTCATTGCCTGTATTCCCTGGATTTAATGAAGGGAAATTTCATTCATTTCCTGTGATGAGCAGTATTTTCCCATATGTACCTTTCCAGAAAGAGACAGAATGGAAAATCAGTGGGGTTTGGGTTTGGTTTTTTTGTCTCTTTATGTGTTGCAGGACATGTTTATGAGAGGGAAGATCAGTGGTGTTTAGTCATGGCCCTTTGGTTTTGTCCACTTATTTCATTGTCCTTGTCTCACAGCATCCAGAGTGGAGACACACATTTTGTTATTAATTAAGTGAATGGAAAAAAAGGCTGGGAAAAATTTGGCCTGTGGCATATTTAATTTCACAGACCATTGAGATCAGGAGATCAGAGAGAGCAAGCTGAAGCTGACCATGTGTCACCTGGTGTCCTAGGACCTGCCATGTCTTGCATACAAACATGACTTTACCAAGTCTGAAGCCCTGTTTCCATATCCCAGCATATGTGAGATGAGTTTTGTTTTGCAGCATCCAAAGTGGGAGTGACTGGGATGAAATCTGAAGTCCCTGACTGGGAAGGATTAGGTAAATGGTTCTGGTTTCAATCCATCTCCTTTGTTAATCTTATTATTCAATGACTGCTCAGAGTCATCCCATGCTCATTTAAACTAAATACATAACCCAATTAAAACAATCCTGAGCTACTTAGATCTACAGGAGCAGACTAAATTTCAGTTCTTTTGACATTTTATATTGTTCAGACCTCCAGAGCATGCATATCTATATCATCACTTTATCTTTCATCTTAACCATCATTAATAAATTGCACATATGGGCTAGGAGGTTGTCATATTTCATATATGATGCAACAGTTCCAGACAATTTCCTTAATAAACCAGCACCTACAGAAATTACTGGATATTGAAATCCCCTGGTATGGTTCTATATCTGACTACAGGATACAGGACTTAGGTCTGCAAATCCATTTGGGTCCCTGGGATCACGGGAATGTGCTAAAGTGATGGCAAGAAAGGACAGAGGAAGAGGGTGGAATTGGAAGTATTTGGTCCAGCAGCACAATGGCTTTCCTAGCAGAGCTGGAGCCTTACCAAAGGCCTGATGGCTCTCTCTTGCTGTGGGAAATAATCTGCTAAAGAGAGAGCTCACAGTGGAAGGAAACAAGGAGAAGGGGGTGTTAGACTGAAACAATGAAATGCTTTTCTCATCAGCTCTACTTAAACCCAGCTGCAAACTGATCTGTTTGCTAGGAACAGGCAAGAAAGGTCTTTCCAGGGGATTATCACAAGGTTGCAATTAAAACCAAGGAATGATGAAGAAATTAAAGTGAGAATTTAACTAAACCAAGGGCAGGAAACTCATGGGAAACACAGAGCTCAGTAAATGACTTCAAACATTTAATTTTTCCATAGATTTTCTACCATTTCAGATCACAAACTGTTCATTAACAGATTGCAAAATTAAAACAAACAAATGAGAAAACATTTATTCATTGCTGGAATAATTGTTACACATTATCTTATGAGTTAGAGATCTTGGTCTCCAAATTGTATCAGCCAGAATTGTGTGACTGTAGTAATTTGCATGGTATTACTTTGTCACATGAGTCTGGTGGCTCTGCGGGGTTTAAAACCAACACAATTCATCTCAGCAGTGAACTGAAAGCTTTGATGTATCAAAAGCAATGGAGTACCTTGTGGAGCTGGAGAAGGGACAGAGAAAGGCAGTTGAAGTCAAAGGGGTGGACCAGCTGCCTCAGATGGAGAAATGGCAAAGACTGATACTGTTCAGTTTGGAGAAAAAAACAGCTGAGGAGGAATAAGACTGAGGTCTACCAGCTCGCAAAGATGGTGGGAAAGGTCAGAGGACAAATTTACCCACTCATCCCACAATACTATGACCAGAACAGCATGTCAAGAGTACAGCTGCTCCTCAGGGGGATCCACAAAGCTGGAAAGGGTGGTCCTCCTGGGGACATGACAGCACCAAGAAGGGCAAGCAGGCCTCCAGATAAAACAGTGGTCATGGTCAGAAGATGGTGGAGAAAATCTAGCATCTGGACCATTGATTTGAATGTTCAGACATCCCAGTTGTATAAATTTGCATAGATGTGGAAGTATGTGTGAGTGACATCATCAGAGAGTTGCCCACTCATATTTTATTTTGAACAGTTCAGGTCAGATGCCACATCTCTCCTTGGACTAGTACATGGATTTCTTGCTAGTCTTGTGCAGCTGAGCTGCCCAACGTCAGAAAGGCTATGAATTAGAAGTGGCAGAATGAGTAGAATTCTACTACTTTCATTAGTAGAATGAAAGAAACTCTAAAAGACAGTAAATCTGATTTAATTCCTGTATGCACAAAGGCTCAGCTACAGGACTTTCTTGTGCCCATCTCTTTTGTGAGTAGCAGATATAAGGCAAGTTCATTAATCAGCATTCAGCCTCTGTCTTATCTTCTCAGTCTGCTTTCCTGCTTTTCTGCTTTCCTGACATGGCTTTAAACTCCTCACAGTACTGATGGAGCTGCTTCTCTTTCTCATCATGCCTTCTCCTTTCACCACACAGTGCCCTTTCAAGTCCTGACTATGCAATTGACCCTGGCAGACACGGATCCTGAGCTGTGACAGGGCCCTGACTGTTTTTCTTCCTTCTTAAATTTTTCCTTCTTGTGCACCTGCAAATGACTGTGGGTGTGATTTTCTGTCATCAGTTATACAGGAGTGTAATTTGTGCTTCTCGGAGGACTTACTGAAACTGCAGGCACTGCTTCATTTGTGCCCAGTTCTGGAAAACAACATGTACCTGCAATTATGTATCCGTGGGCACAAATTGTAAGGATACTGCTTGGACAAGATTGGGAATTTTCCACCGAGGCGGCTTTTTGCTGGGAAACAAAGAAAATAAATCTGATCTACTTGAGCTCAGGGTTGGGTTTTTTGCTTTTTGGGGTTTTTTGTAGGAATGCTGCCAGTAGCTTCAACAACATAATTTCTGGGAAAACCCATGGAACATGACAATCTGCCTGTCCCGCCTCTGAATAGCAAGAACCCAGAACTTGGAGCATTTACTGAAGATGAGGGTGCCAACATCAAATCTTGCTTTGCTCAATTCAGAACAAGCAATTCATTCTGAGGTTAACATGGGTGGTGAGGGGTCTGGAGGGGAAGTCTTATGAGGAGAGGCTGAAGTCCCTTGGTTTGTTCAGCCTGGAGAAGAGGAGGCTGAGGGGAGACCTCATCGCAGTCTGTGGCTTCCTGATAATGGGGAATGAAGGGGCAGGAGCTGATCTCCTCTCTTGGGTGACCAGGGATAGAACCTGAGGGAACAGCATGAAGCTGTGACAGGGGAGGTTTAGGTTGGACATTAGGAAGAGGTTCTGTACTGAGAGGGTGGTCAGGCACTGGCACAGGCTCCCCAGGGAAGTGGTCACAGCACCCAGCTTGACTGAGTTCCATAAGCATCTGGATGATGCACTCAGTGACATGCTTTGACTTGGCTGGTCTTGTGTGGAGCCAGCAGTTGGACTTGATGATCCCTATGGGTCCCTTCCAACTCAGGGTATTCTGTGATTCTGTGTTTCACATCTCTAACACATGACCTCAATGGTTCTGATTGAAGTTGTCTCACATTGCCTCAGCACTCACAGGACTTGCTAAGTCTGTAAAAGACTGAGGATCACAGCTGGGTCTTCATTTAGATGGGGTGAAGCTCTAGACGATGCATACCCTAACTTTTCTGACAAGCCATAAATAACTGAGTTGAGTTTCCAAGTGATTGCCTCCCTTCAAGGTTGGCTTAGGGCTTTGGAGGGCTTCCTGCTGAACAAACATTCTCCCAATAGTCTTCATATCTTGCTCAGTTACCTAAAAATATATTAACTTTATATATAAAAGTATATGAAACTTCTAAAATCCTAACCACATTATGCATTGCTCCACACATCCTATCTCCTTGAGGAAGAACAAAATAAAGCTTTGGTAGTTCTGGTTTCTAAAATGCCTGTTAATAGCTATGAATAATCTTGAAATTTAGGCAGTCTTAGTCCAGATGGATTTAGAGACTCCATGGATATGCTCTGGGCCATATCTGCCAGTGGTTTTTCAGTAGGAGGATACACATATTATTTTTTCTCCACGTGAGACAGCAGTGCACATCTATAGCCCATTTCCCTCTTCCCAGAAGACTGTAATCACATGAGAACAAACCAACAGTTCTAGCCTTCAGCAAATAGCTCTGGCCAACTGTAGTTGAATCTTGGTAGCAAAGCAATATAGAGAGGTACATATGGCTGTATACTGGGCTCATGCTTCCCTTTCCATATTGCAACACAGCTGAGGTATGGAGATGAGGTCAAAGCAGAGAGTGAGATATGACTTTCACAACACCTTGCTGACACTAGTCCATCATGGATGTTCTTTCTTAGGTACAAGAGTGCTACTCCTCAGAACTCAGGACCAGGTACATTCCTCTCACTGAGGCTGCCAACTAGTCATGACCTATTTGTAAATATGGTGGTGAAAATCTTTGGTGAAAAGAATGAGGAGCTTGGAAGTATATTTTTTTTTATTTTTGTAGAAGCCTCTTACTTCCAAAGGACTAATCTCAACAGGATGAGTCTTCACTCAGCCACTGCTGAGTCCTCTGAGCTTCATTGCTCAGTGGCAGATGACATTTCTCCTCCAGCCTTGTCAAAAAGAACACCACTAAAAGGAAGCTCTGTCTCATCTAGCTTCATTAGAACATAATAAGGCAAAATTACAGGGTTTGCTGGCACTGTTCAGCAATTCAGCACTGTGATCACACTCAAAGGCAAGAGAGATACCTGCCCCTCCTCCAGCGCATCAGCTTGGCTGGGGTCAGTGCAGGAGATTCACAAAGGCTTTTCTAAAGAGTCTGCTGTTATGATAGTGTCTGGCATACTGATGTAGTCAGAAGTACCCCAAAGGGACCAGGGGCAAACAGGGCAGATGTAGCAGCTGAACAACTCTGGAGTGAGCTGCTCCGGCATTGCTGTTTCTAAAGGCTGCCATGGGCGTTAATGGTCCCCATGTGCTACAGGAATGCAAAGCTCTGCGTGGGCTGGGAGATTTACGCTCTTGACATGGGGGGAAACTTCCTGACTAAGAGCTAATTGTTTTTGACTGTGAGTGTCTCTGCTCTGAATTACTGTAACTTTATTGAACAGTAAACCTAAGGGACCAGCAAAGCCAAGGACGGACCGTCATCCTGTGTAAGACGCCACTGGTTTAACCTCTCTGTTCTGAGGATGTGAAGTATGCAGTATTTTTATTTAGTGAAGCTCATATTTAATTGTCATTTGAGTGTGATAAAAAGATGAGACTGGTCTCATTATGGTTGTTTTCTGCTTTATGTTTCCAACAAGGGACAACAGTTAAGGTATGTGGAAGGATGCAAGAGAAAGCAAAGCTGTAGCACTTTTCCAGTCCTCAACAAGCTGTGGAATGTGCTAAGCTGAAGACTGTGGCTTTGTATTTTAGTAACCTTCAGCGATGCCTGTGAATTTTATGAATTTGTCCATTAATTAACTCATGTAAACTGCCAGCATCCCCATCATCCAACATCTCGACTGAATATCAAGTGAAGAACTGTCTTGCTTTGCTTATTTTGTAACTGTTGTTTTCCAATCACTACATTTAATGGCTTTGAGTGATTGTCTTCATTTAGGTGCAGACTGTAGCATAGTTTGAGAGAATGATATACTCAAGACTGACAGAATGATATAGTTGAGACTAGACTCAGAGATCCAACTGTCTCATTATTTTTCATTGCTGACTGCTGACCATCAAACCTGAAGTTGAGCTCCCCCTGGGGATAGAATCAATGTCTGTGAAGGATCTGCTTGAGATGAGATGAGATCACCCAAAGACACAGACATTCAAGTCACAAGCTCAGTAGAACTTGTGTAACCCATTGAGGACTTCAACAAAGTTCTGGATGCTCAATGAGAGGAAAAGAAGGTCTGAGAAGGTCTAGAGAGTGCACATGCACAAGGCTGCAGAAATAGAGGGAGATACCAATGGGATGGAGGGAGCAAAAAGAGACATAACATTACATGGTTTTGGTTGATCTGCAGACCATTTGCAATAGTTTGATTCAAGTGTGTACACAGAACTAAGAAAATCACAGACCATAAGAATCCTGAAAATTGATGGAAACAAGGTCCTTTTTGAAGGGTCCCACTGCTCTAGCCACCACATGGGCAACTGAACCTTTATTCCCCAGCCCCTTATTAATACAGAACTGTCAGGCTCCACCATGAACCTTGAACACTTCTAATTCATTCCCGTGGTTCCCTGAGCATCCAAACAAGACAGAAATTTAGTCAGTTAACTTATTTAGGAAGGCCTTCTCCTCCTTCCTGTGCTGCTCACATTGCAGTGTATTACAGGCAAATAATATTGCTTTGTGTATTATAAATAGAAATCAGGCAGCAAATTAAATTAGATGTGCACTGAAAGGCACAAATTCCAGAGCAGAACAGTCTGGGTGTCTGATGGAAATAGAAAAACTATGTTAAGTTTGCCCATGACCAGCCTAATTCGATCTTGGATTTTTATACTTTTTAAAATGTGATATTACATGTCTACAAAATGTAACAGCTCTTGAAATAGATAACAAAATAACCAAAACAAGATCTCCCCAGGGCATCCCAAATTATTTAAAACTGAATTTATTTTAATTCTGCTTTTCCAGGATTTCTATGCAACAGAAAACAGTAAAGAGCAGGTTAAAAATATACAACATAGGGTTACATGGGAAAAGAATGACAACAGACATCCCTGAAGGACAGGCTAGCAGCAAATCCCTGCTTCGGTTATAAGTGTCTTTCATCCATAAGAAAGATTTTGGTGACATTCCAATTCCTTAAACTATGTAGAACATCATCTGTGCTGCAATCCAAGATGCCCTGAAGTGAGCTGGTAGGGTATTGTACCCATCCTTAAGGTTTTTCACTTGCCATCAAGTTCTGCACCACTTGGGCATCTTCCACATAAAATATAAAGGAGATGTAAAAGTTCTTATTGAGCTTCTCAGTGTCTTCACCTTACTTTTGTATATGTTGATTAATTTTATAAATTTTATTTTTTTTTAGTTTTGCTTCCAGTTTTAACATTCACAAGAACACTATGGACATTTTAGGTGGCAATTACAGTGAATAATGTCAAGTTTCCAGCAGTGTCTATAATTTTCTGCAGGGGTAGCAGGGCCTTTGGGAAGATTAAGATTAAGCTTCCCTGATTCCTGGCTCCTAAAGATAGCATCCAGTCTGTCCCCTAACTGCACTGCAAGTTCATTTCACAGCTAGAAGCTCTCTGCTATCAATGTTAGTACCCCTCCCTTGCTTCTTCCTCAGCTTGCTTCCCTTTTGGCATTATCTCTTTTTTAGAGAATGCTTTAGCTACCCTGACATTTTCCATATCAACATTCACCATGAGTCTTAAGAACCCAGCCTGGTAACTGCTAACTGGACGTTTCCTCTAAAGGCATCTTTGGGGCTGTTTGTAAACCCAAACATTAAAAAAAATTAAAATCAGATCATGTTCATTTTTGTGTTGCAAATCTTGAAAGATTTTAGTTTTTTCAATAAGATTTACATCAGAAGTCTCTTTAAAAACAAATAATTTTTTTCAAAGTAACATTTTGTTTTTCAAGAATCTCATTTTTTTTCTACAGTTCTGCTGGAGAAACATCTTTGCTTAACTGGGCAAACATGTTGCAAACTCTCTGAGGGGATGAAGCCCTGCATGTATCCCCAGAGCACAAGGTGAAGCATGTAGAGATCCAAGCTCTTCTTTAACTTGGCTGGACGTGCATCTGCCTGGATCTGAAAGCAAAGTGACTAAGTGTTCCCAAATTCTTTATGTCAGTTTTGGGCCTCTCATTACAAGAAATATTGAGGTCTTGGAGCGTGTCCAGCGAAGGGCAACGAAACCAGTAAAGGATCTGGAGCACAAGTGCTATGAGGAGCAGGTGAGGGAGCTAGGACTGGTTAGTCTGAAGAAGATCAGGCTCAGGGCAGACCTTATTGCTCTCTATAACTGCCTGAAAGGAGTTTGTAGTGAGCTGGGGGTTAACCTCTTCTCACAGATAACTAGCAATAAGACAAGAGGGAATGGCTGCAAGTTGCACCAGGAGATTTTCAGGTTAGAAATTGGGAGAAATTTCTTCTCAGAAGAGTGGTCAGGCACTGGAACAGGTTGCCCAGGGAGGTGATGGAGTCATTGTCCCTCAGGGTGTTTAGGGAAAGGTTGGATGAAGTACTTAGGGACATGGTTTAATGAGTCATATATAGGTGGTAGGGGAATGGTTGGACTAGATGATCTTGGAGGTCTGTTCCAACCCTAATGATTCCAGTGTTCTGTGGGTACTTCTAATGGGTACATCTTAATATAAGGAGGAACATTTTCACGGTGAGGGTGACAGATCACTGGAACAGGCTGCCCAGAGAGGTTGTGAAGTCTCCTTCTCTGGAGACATTCAAGACCAATCTGGACACATTCCTGTGTGATCTAATCTAGGTGATCCTGCTCGGGCAGGGGGTTTGGACTAGACAATCTTTAAAGGTCCCTTCCAACTCCTAATGTTCTGTGATTCTGTGATTCTGTGAGGATTCTATTTCCCAGCAAAGGAAAAGGGCTGGGGTGCAGATACCCAGCGCTGCTGTGGATTGAGAAATTGGAGAACAAGGACTGAGCCCTGCTTAGGGCTGGGCTGAAGTCAAAGAAGCTCCCAAACAGGCCCAGAGACCAGGAACTGATTTCATGATCATGACCAGGTCAGTGTATGTGATCCTACACGTATGAAAACGCCCCCACTGATCTTCATCATGTAGGATGGGGCATGCATGAGCTGGGACTGAGGAAACCATGCATAGAAGAGCATTTTCATTACACCATCTTTGCTTTACAAACAGAACCATGATCTACAGTCGTAATTTATACTGTAAATTTGTAGTACAAGTATTGCACAGTCAGTGTGATACTGCAAATGGAAGTTTAATAATTGCTGATTACTTTAGAAATGCTGCCTTGTAAAACAGACATAGAAATAAGTGATAATCAAGGGTGAAGGGATTACTGCTGTTGATTTAAAAGCTTTCTGAGGCAGATTTGAAATCCCAAAGCTAAAGCATTTGTTTTAACACATAAAAATGCAAAGAATCACAGGCTGGTAGAGTTCTTGATCAAAAAAATGTCAGACAAGTAGCAATAAATCATGAAAAAAAACCTTTCCTGAACTTTCCATTTTAATAAATTAGGTATTGTTTGTAAAATAGCTTGGGACAACATGCTAATACAGAACTGTTAGTTAGGGAACAAGCCAAATCCATTTCTGCATTTCCATCAAGTTGCACCAGGGATGAATTTGGCTCTGTGTCTCTATAAACATGAATCAAGCTGTTTGCATTTTGTCATTACACTATCCCTGACCCAAGAGGATACATTTCCTTGGCAACAACAATTAAGAACCTGACAAAACCACCACACAGTATCTGCATCATTTTTTTCTTCCTTAACAAAAAGCTGTATTTTCCCACCCCTGTCCCTCCCTAAGTAAGGGAGATTAAGGGGCCCATCCAGTTTCCTGTGAAACCAAAGATAAAATTTCCTCTGGTTTTGATAGCTACAGAAGAGTTTTCTTCATTTTTTATTTATTTATGAGATTGATAGGCTGAGCCAGGCATCAGTCCCAGCTCCGCTGGCTCTGGTGCTTGCATTTTGGCTCATAAAACGTCTCCTGTCCACAACAAATGCAAAGAGAAGAGGAAGGTGGCTGCACCAGTGATGTGCTGGGAGCCTTCTGGGCTTCCAGTTGTCTGGAGGAGATTGCAGCAACCAACAGGGTTTTCTTTGGGAAATCCCCAAAAGTAAGAGCTACACAGGTATTCTGGGAGCACATGCCTGTATTTAGTCAAGAGACTCGCAACGTGCATCAAGGCTTTCTGGCAATCAGTGATTTGTCTGAATGGATCCTGGCTGTGTAAAAGTGAGAGGTTGTGGAGTCTTCATCTCTGGAGACATTCAAATGGATGCTGTCCTGTGCAACCTGCTCTAGATGATCCTGCTCAGGCAGGGGGTTCGGACTAGATGGTCTGCAGAGGTCCCTTCCAACCCCTACTGTTCTGTGATTCTATGACTCCTCTGGCAATGCAAATGAGCTGGCCCAGGGTTTGTGTCCTGTGCCCAGAAATACTTTTTAAAATACAAGATAGTTGTGTGTCTCATGAAGGAATGTTACACTATGTGGGTGTCCCTGACTGAATTTTCCACTGGGAAAATGGAATGATTGCTCTTTTCTTTTACTAGACAGTGGCATTTTAGGATCATCTCCCAGTTTGTATCTGTACAGCAGAACTGTGATACTTGAGGAGCAGCTGCAATCTTCACCACCACCCTTCTAACATGACAAATATGGAAAATCATACATATTCCCTCATGTTTTTATTCTCTATAAAATATTTTGATGAATGTAAACTCTGTCCCAAAACCTTATCAGGTTCTTCCTGATCCAAGACAAACAAGACTGAATATAAGTGTGTAGTCAGTAATTGCAGGAATTTCCATCATAGCTTTTCCCAGCTAAATATTATATATTAGGATAAGAAGGAACAGCATGTGCATCAATTAACACATAAGATACTTCTTATTGAGCATCAGCAAAACCTCTGCTCAGAGCTGTGCAGAATTCAGACCCTGTCTTTAAGGATTTTTGTATGCAAACAAGCTTAGTCCCATCAAACTTCATTTTCAGAGAAAACCACAGTGAATGTTTCAGGGTTGATGTGCCCAGGCTTTAGGCAATTTCTGCATCTGTAAGCGGTGTATTTATTCCCTTGTATGAGCTGAGCTGTTGACAATGCAAACTGACTGCAAAAAATACTCACCTCTGTTGGAGACAAAACCTGCCTCTGCTCGCTTGAGATGGATAAACCTAACTTAGAGCCTTTCATCTGTCATTGCATGGAGCCAGGAGGCAAGTACCAGCCATCACATCGAGCCACTGCAGCCAATAATGGCACAAGACAACAGCATTTCCATTCACTGCATCTGAGAAACCCACCAAGGTGCCATGTGAACGTTTTACCTGACCGTTGCTGCACCAGAAACAGAGCAAGACAGCAAAACAAAATCTGTTTTCCTCCTCTATTGCTTGTTTGCATGGCAACATGATAACCCCACTATCAGGATCAGCAGCCCAGTTCCGTTAGCAAAGCTCAGTGGACATTGCCACCACACTGAGAAAGAGCCTGAATCTGCTTTTTGCTGGTTTTGAGCGATAGGCTGGGGAGGATTTTCCACATCTGTTTCCTCCATTCGCTTCTCGTTTGCTGCCCCAGGGCAGGAAACGCACAGCTCTGTGCACCAGCCGCTGACCCCGGTGGGAGTCAGCCTGCAAACAGGGCTGGAAATCCTTCACACTTCATCTTGTGGGGCTCTAAAAACACTGATTGCTCCTAAACCCAGCCCAGCTTGCTGCGTCGGGGCAGGAGTCTGAACAGACAGCGTGTTTCTTTTGGGTATAATAGTAAAGAAAAACAGGAAAGAAAAAAAACAAAAATAATTTAGTGAAGGGAAGGGAGAAACCCCTGAAACCTCCCCAGGAACATTTCAGTTGCTGTGCATGTCAGTGTGAGGAGTTGGCTCCTTTGTGGTATGCCCTGGCTGTCCTTTCACACTGTGCTATCCATCAGTGCTACCAAGAGTTCCCTTGTTGCCTGCCTCTGTCTGCTTCATAAATCTCCTCTCTGATTCCCTCTCTGCAGGAGGAGTCATGTTTGAGTCCTTTCTGCTGCAGACATATCCATAAAGGTCCATCACCTGGATGGAACAACTGCAGCATGTTCCCTGTGTCATCCCAAAGAGCCCACCCCAAGGCAAGGTCAGTGCCACTCTACCCTCTCCCCCTGACTCCCATAAAGTTCCTCTTCTACCTCTTACATGCTTTGGAATGCCAGTAGCCAGTATTATCCCTCACCATGTCAAGAAACCTTCCCCCTGGTTCCAGTGCTTCCTTGGTGCATGTAGCTGTCACATCTAGCAAGTGTGTTGGCCATAGAAGGATATATCTCTTTCTAAGGCTTTAAAGCATAGAAAAAACTGTTCTTCACAACTATTCCCTTCTGACAAAGAGTGCTTATGACCAAGGAAAGATAAATTATTGTCCTTCAAAACCTCTTTTCTAGTATCCTAGAGGTATCTGGCCCATCTCTTACCGCAAAGACAGATAAATTGACTTCCTGATTTCTTCCAGCTCGTTTTCACACTTTCTGAAACTCAAAACTTCACACTGATGAGCCCTTGAGATTGATTAAAAATATCCTGTGTTAAGCAAAAACACCAGTCAGGTCTTCACTGTGCAACAGCCTGCCCCAGAATGTCACACAGAACCCTGTCCAGTGATAATTCAGCGGAGGTTGGGGTGTCATTTCAGAGGTCTGCTCTTGGGTCTCCCAGCACAACTTACGGGGGAACCTACAGAAGGTTGACACCCCTCATCAGCAAGCGACAGGACATAAAAGAGGAAAGAGGTTGTAATTTAAAAGATTTATAGGTCCTACAGCGGAGAATGTGAAGGAAACTTTGAATTGCGTTCACAAAGGACCCAAAGGCCTCCTCTGCAAGGCAGGTAGAGTACGCAGAGAGACCTTTGAGGTTTTCTGGCAGTGTTGTGCCCTTCTGCAGATGGCAGAGTGTGCACAGATGCCCACAGATGAGAAAGGGAGGAGACTAGGCAAGGTAAGCAGCAGAGCAAGAGATGCAAAGAGTCCTAGCAGAGTGAGGACGCAAAGTGCTTTAAAATAACATGACTCCCTTCAATATTTGTTGCTTTGTAAGCAAAATTCAGTATGAGGCAGTGTTGTTTATCAAAGAATGTGCTTTCATCTTCCCTTCACCCTGACCTTTTAATTCCCAACATTCTCCTTAATGAGACATGCTCTGAATGCCCAGCAAAGCCGAGCGCAGATGAATCCTGCGTGCACAGAACTGCAGGGCTTAGTGTGTTGTGTTCACTGTAGCTCTAGGATTATATACAATTAGACTGTCTAGACGACATTCAGCCATGGGATGAGGATTGCCAGCTGGGAAATCAGATATTCAGGGAGAGGGTGGGGAGCTGGGCTGAGGAGGGAGAGGAAGCCAAGTGGAAATGTAAGAAAGCACCAGATAAATTGTCACTGGGCTGGATTTATTGTACAACCTCAGCTTCCTCACATTAGCTGTGTCCTGTGTGCCTACAGCAACATCTGAGCCCTTTGCAATCTTGTTTGTCTGTCTTTCCACAAGTGGCACTGCCTACCACTAACACTGGGCCAGTAAGACAGAAATTAGGTGGTAATGTTCAGGTATGCTGAGCTTCACCTCCCATCTGCCTTCTGTATGTGTCCTGGTGCTATGGAGACAGCAAGCTTAAATGTCTCCTGGACAAAAATGCGCATGGACCACCCCCTTATGTGTGCCTGTTCTGTCCTCTTGGTTCATGCAGAGGGTCTGTGGCAGATCAAAACCTGAATCCAAGTTCCCAAGGTGTTCTTCTGACCTGACTGTGCTTCCACCCATGGCTCTTACCTTCCATTGACCTCACTGTTCAACTTATTGCCAAGTAATAGAGTATTCCTAAAGAAATCAGTACAAAGTCATGATTTATTTGGTATCCCACAGTGAATACTTCTCACATTGAAAGCAACAAAACATCCTGGTTTGTTCCTTTTGGTGTTCCCTGCAGACCACTGGGCCCAAATCTATCCCTCTGCTAGCACTCAGACTTGAAGAGACACTCAGGGAGATGACTTGTCCCTCTTGAGGCTCATGCCAGAGAGATTGGTCTTCCAATCACAACAGCACTGAGTATCATTCTTACTTGTATCCTGAGCTTTGATACCCTAATGTTACCCAGGATAACATGACCTATCCTTCTGCCTCCCTGGGGTGTTCTCTTGAGAAGTAGAAGAGCTTGATGAACACTTCTAGAACATGGTGGCCACAGACCACTTTTAGTCAATCACTCCTGTTCTTTGTCCTTTGCATTGGACCTGGTGTTTTGGAGCCAGATGGTCCTGCAACTTGTTGCTTCTTGCAGTTGGGTTCTGCCAGCCTGAGCAGACAGATTGGAGGGGCCTCAGCAAGAGCTGGAAACTGTTTTTGCTGAAACATAAAAGCTATTTTAAACATATCAGTGAAGTCTAGCATGGAGAAGACCCTGTTGCCTCAGAAGCATATTTATCCAATCTGATACTGAAACCTGACCATATTTTACAGAGCATATAATTTATCTTGCTTCAGGCAGGGCCTGAGGTCAGGAGGCTTTGTGCAGTTCCAGACATTAACAAAGAGAGACCTTTCTCCTGTAAGCAGTTGAGGAAAAACACATTTGTTACTGCATGAGCTAGGTTCCAAACCACCATCTCTGTGGAACACCTAGGTGGTTTTCCCTGTCTCCTCTTGACCCTAAGAGGAGCTGTGCTGCCACTGCCTGACATCCTGCCTCCTCCAGGGTGGATGCAGGAAACACTACTAATCTTTTTGGCACTAAGGAGGCACTTTCCAGCCCACAAAAACCCAGAGAGACTTTGGGTTTTATTCTCAGTTCAATGCAAGCATCAGGTGCCATAGGTTTAGGGTGTTTGGGCTGTATCCCACTGCACCACAGCTGGCAAAACAAATCTTTTCACGAAGATTTCCAGCTTCCTCTCTGCAGGAAATCCAGCCTCCCCCGCTCCTGGAGATGATGGAGCTTTGTTTGCAGCTTCCCTTTCACAAATGAAACCAATGATGACTAGTAAATGCAGTGACACCAAACGTGAAAAGCAATACCCAAAGCTTGGAAGATAATGATGTTCTTTTTTACTGACTTGGTTAAGAATGGCTGCCAAATCCTTGAACTGCTTGCAAATAGCTCCTTGTTACAGCAGTTTGCTTTCCAGCAGCACCCTCAGCCCCAGCTGGGACTGGGGTCATGCTCCATTCCTGGTCTGCAGAGCAGACACTGGCTCTGGTTCTTACACACTCGGTTTAGAGACTGCTATTGCAAACCTAGAGAAGCCAGGCCAGATCCAACCTAGGTACAAACCCGTCTCACATGAAGAGTTTAGCTGCAGAGAGTGTTGTGTGTGAGTGGGAAAAGGGAACATGAGAATCACCACACTTGATCTGAAGTCCAGTTAGCCCAGTATCCAGTCTCCCAGTAAAGCTGAAACCAGAGGCTTCACAATCAGATAAGCATCTCCCTTGATCCATGAGGATTATATTTCTCCTCCAGAAGTACTGATGTTTTAAAAATCCTTAAATTTGGTCTTTCAGTAGCTTTCCTGCTGTCACTGTCCTAAGTCCAATATCTTCCAATAAAACACTAAAGACTTGAGATGGGAGGATCTGAGAAATGATAGCATTATATGAACCTCAGTTTACCTGCTTGATATGCAGTGCTTCAAGGCCTTGAGTTAAAAGGAGATAACAAGAGGGGGAGAAAAAAGGTCTGAGACTGAATTGATACCTGTAGGCACTCGGTAACACTGTAAGGGAACAGGAGTGTTTGTTGGGATGTGGCCACCTTTGAGTGCAGCCTCCTGCAGACAGACAGACCAACAGACATGAGGAACATGCCTAAAGTCCTCTTCTCCAAGAGGACAGAGTCTGGAACTTTCCTCCTTACATAAGCAGACTCAGAGAAGGAAAGTTCATCTGGATCCTTGCACACAGACTTGCCTGAAATACATCGTGATATGCAATATCTTTAATATAAAACCACAGGTTTGGTTTTGTTCAGGTTTTTTTCTTTATTAAAGCCTTTTCCTAATATCTCTGTTAGCTTGGAGCTGCTGGAGAATCCAAAGTGACAGATAGATACCAGGCTCAAGTCTGTAGCAGCAAAATGGTTGATCTCCCCACTGAGCAAAGGGGGATAGGAAAAATCTGTGGGGTACAAAAGACTGGAGGAAATCTCCTTGGGAGAGCTTCCAGAACGGAATGTCTATCTATCTAGCAGGACTGCCAAAGATTCAGTGCTACCTAGAGGTCACACAGACAACAGAGTGCTGACCCTGGAATTTGGCTTGGGAAATTACTTTTATGATTAAAAGCAAAAGCTTGAAATGGCTTGAAGTTTTGCTGACTCTATTTCATGGATACTTGTCTTTTAACTGAGAGGATGAGATTCTCCTGTAAGATGTTTTTGATGGCTAGGGACCTATGGTGGTCCAAAAGGAATTTAAAAAGAATTTACATTTTCTATAAAAAAGGCAGGAGGTGAGGAAAGCTTCACTGAGCACAATGAAAGAGCTACGGATTTATATGGAATGAAATAATAACCAGGCTGAACTGCCAAACCCTGTAATGACCACGTTCCCTTCCCAGAGATGGAAAAAAGAAAGACAAGAACTCTTTTTTTTTAACCTCCTATTTCCAGGAATCTATTTGTTTTGGTTTTCACACCAGGATTAAAAGAGGTAGGGTTAAGATATTGAGAAAAAGGTAACCCACAAATATATTTAGCCTTACTGGGAAGTAGGAAATACCAGAAATCCCCCCAGATTCCCAGCTCCACTTGGCCATTTCAAGAAACACAGACAAATCCCCCAACATCTGCTTGTTTATCAGACACACCGAAGGGGAACTGCAAACCATCTGCTCTTGGAAAGTGATACCCAATGCAGTTTGCTCCTGCACTGGCTGTGCACCTTCTCCACACCGAGGACAGGGGACAGGAGCCCACAAAGGGACTTCCCTGGCTTCTTGGCAGTGCTTGCATCTGGTGGAGCAGCCAGGGAAACCTCCACCGCTGTTCATCTTCAGATGAGCTATTCTAAAGGCTCCTACTCTCAAGATAGCCAGGTCAGGGGTGAAGGGATCTGCCTTCTGAGCCCTGATGTGTTATGTGGCATTTGTATTTTGGATCAAGTCACATGTTCCACAGGTTGTTATTTCAAATTACATTCAAGGTGTGTGATGTATATTTGCATCCTGTGGTGCAGGAAGGGACTTTTTTTTAAGTTTTTATTTTTATCTCAACATAAACAAATGGTTTGGAAAGGCATCTGGGATGCTGCCGATGCTCTGAGCAAAAAAAAAAACCTACTCAACTTTTGTTACTGGAGGATAAATCACATTGAAGAAGTTCTTTGTAATAAAACATACCCCGTGCCCTTTCTGCCCCTTTATCTCCAGAATTCCCTGTGATTTTTCAGCCTTCCATCTGCACGTGGCATTGCATAAAAAGACACGGGCAGAGGTGGGTGCTGTGTAAAGGGATGGAGACAGAATCCAGATCTTCCTGCTCACAGCCTCAAGCTTTTGTTGCCAGGTGAGAACTGGCTCTGCTGTCAGTTGCAGCATCCCCTTGCATGCACAAAGAAAACATGCTTGAGGAAAGAAGAAGGGACATAAAACTAAAGCATGGTGTATCTTCTCGTTCGTGAGACCCAAATCTGTCTCTGGTTGAACTCTGCTTGGCACCTGTAAAATCCTTTTTAGACCCATCTCCATTTGTCATTTTTAACCTGCTGCTCCATTTCTGCTCAAGCAGCGTTTTTTCCATGGATTCTTTTTTTCCATCTTTGCCAGATTAGACTTTTCTTGTGTAAGCTCCTATCTCAGAAAAGGAAAAGGGTGCAGATGACAAAATATTTCCAGCAGCTGAAGAAGGAAGTTGTGGCTTAATGGAGAACTCCTGCCAACGGCCGAAAGCTGTGAGCAGAGAACAGACCTGCTGAACCAGGAAAATCACACTGCAGTTCTGCATCTGAGCACTAGTTGCTTCAGCACTGGTTAAAAATACCTGTGGCCTGATGCTGCAGCAATCAGAGGAAGTCTGGCCTTTAAAAAAGATCATTTTGCAATGGTGCAGATGTTTGCTTTAGCATCACCAGCAGCATAGGCTGGCCTGAAGGGCAGCAGAAGTGAACATTCCCTGTGTCTTTCTGGGCATCTTATCATCCAGCACTGGTATTTCCATCTTCTTTATCACTGTAAGTTGAATTAATCATCTCTCTTCTCTGCCCCTGGTGCAGAAGCAGATGAGCAGCATGTCCAGTGGAGTCCTAATCTTAAATTACTGCAGCTACATCCACTTGCTGGTTACCTGCAAACTCTCTGATTTCTGCTCAGAAATGCTTTCTCCCTTGCTTGGATAGCAGCCAGTTGGCTTGTGGTGCAGCATGGAACTGCACCATGGCAGCAGAAGAGAGGGGCCACCTGTGGATTTTCTTTAGCAAGAGGGCAGAACGTTGGGGTTTTTCTTCATTTCGTACTTTAGCTTTGCTGTCAAGGTCTGTGGAGGAGGATAAGGTGATTTTTGCCCGGTCTGTGGAGTTTGTCTTTTGTGGACACCACAACGCTGTGATGTTTAGAACTGGTGCTGTCATTGCTCCTGGCATCTGTAACAAACAATGGGGCTTTTGAAGATGCCCACACAAAGTTGTGGTGACAAGGCTGCTGAAACTTGCTCTCTGCATTTCATGGGGCTTATGCCAATGCCATTTACATGGATCCCTATGCCCAGCTATGGCCCAGAGCTAAGGTGGGACCTGTCTGTGGAGAGCAGAAGGAACAGCATGTCAGCATGTCCTACCTAGTAACCTTGCATGCCTCCTGCAGCAAGGTTATAAGACACTAAGAAGAGGAATTGTGGCAAAGCTTCCCCTTCCCTTGCTGTCAGGCAGTGAAACACCCGCTCCCCTCCGCCTGGCTCTGCCTGGGAGTGCAATAGACCCAAATGCTCTTTCCTCCACTACTCCCTCTCTTCTTCACAGCCTTCTGGGACCTGTACTTCCACCAGGAGGATATACAGTAATATATAGGTACTGCTTGGAGACAGAATTAACCCCCTTTTTGCCATCAAGGGACCATGGGCATTCTCAGCAGTGGAAGATATTAATCTACTCCTTACCTAGAGGTTAGTTTAATGGGGCAAACTCCACCCACCCTCCCACCTTGGCTTGGAGGGAAAGAGAGCAGCTTCACCTGGAATATTGTGTCCAGTTCTGGGCCCCTCACTTCCAGAAGGACATAGAACTCCTTGAAAGAGTCCAGTGCAGGGCCACCAAGATGATGGAGTGGAACATCTTCCTTATGAGGACAGGCTGAGGGAGCTGGGTCTCTTCAGCTTGGAGAAGATGAGACTGAGGGGTGACCTCATTAATGTTTATAAATATGCAAAGGGTGAGTGTCAGGAGGATGGAGCCAGGCTCTTCTCAGTGTTGATTAGTGATAGAACAAGGGGAAATGGTTCCAAACTGGAACAGAGAAAGTTCCATGTGAATATAAG
The DNA here is from genome assembly GCA_013399135.1 of Heliornis fulica. Taxonomy (NCBI): domain Eukaryota; kingdom Metazoa; phylum Chordata; class Aves; order Gruiformes; family Heliornithidae; genus Heliornis; species Heliornis fulica. Next base: position 247,334 of record VXBZ01008240.1, read on the forward strand.
GAGGAACTTTTTCCCTGTGAGGGTGACAGAGCCCTGGAACAGGCTGCCCAGAGAGGTTGTGGAGTCTCCTTCTCTGGAGACATTCAAGACCAATCTGGACACATTCCTGTGTGATTTAGTCTAGGTCAGGCAGGGGTGGGTGGACTAGATGATCTTTAAAGGTCCCTTCCAACTCCTAATGTTCTGTGCTTCTGTGATTCACAGTCACAAGCACGTCTACCAGCTTCACACCAGCACCGTGTCCAATGTCACAGGCATCTGGAAGTGGAATGGTTGTTCTGTGGACAGATGCAGATAGCAGCTGGACATCAGAGTGATTACCAGAGCTTTAGTCTGTTCTCCCAATTCTTCTTGGCATCTTGCTGGTCCTTAACAAAAACAACCCTTTTGTTCTATTTTTTAAAGAATTTTCTCAAAATTGTATTTCTTTTGTTGCTGTCCTGTTTTTAAGCTAGTAAAATATGTGGGTTTTCATATTTAAGAATGACAGATTCCTGTGAGCAATCCTAAAAACAATCACAAAAATTTTGTCTGAACTTTTCAGACTTTACATGGAAAACATTTGCTATTCTGCTGCCAAGAAAATGAAATAAGTCTTACTCAGGTTCTCTCCTTAGTAGAATTCAGATAAATCACAACTCAGAGGGCAACTCTTCAGCTCAGAACTGATCTCCAATTGACACCAGTCCCAGAGCTGTGTGCTACCCAGGACATCGCTTCTCCCCAGTTTGTCAGTTGGATTGTAAGTGCAAGAGCCAGGAGATTCACTTTCATTTCTCTGCCACAAAAAATAAAAGCAACCTGGTGACTGATCCTAACTGATGAAGGGTAAAAGCTACATCAATAAAAATGTTTCATTTCATTGCTGCTTTCTTACATTGCTGCCTCCAGGACGTGGCACAGACATAGCATGTGAATCTCCCTGTCTTGAGGCTGAGCTGATTCAGCTCTGACATGAGTGAGGATGATGGGAGAGCTTTTTTCTTACTTTTTTTTTCCCCCTATACTTTTTTCCATGACTGCATCAGCTCAAATGCCATCCCTAGGCAGGTTGTTCTGCCACACAGCTCCCACCAGCATGGGCAGATGTGCTACAGGAGCTCAGTCGGTGCTGCGGCTCTTTCCACTCTCCAGTCCCAAAATCCAAAGTCTTGGTATCTGCAGCTGGTAGCAAGCATTTACACAAGGTCTTCGATTATCATAAATAAACTACATGCCAGAAAATTTAAAACACTCTAAATATATGCACAGGCAGCTTTTCCAGGGTCCTTTTCCAGCTCTGATCTCTCACTTGCTGCCTGGGTGGGCCCATGGTAAATGCTGGCCTGAATTCAGTCTATAACAGCAAAGCTGGAGAGTGGCTGGTTACAAAGGCAAGTAGTGATGGGACATGGGGAATGGCCTGAGGCAGAAGGAGGGAAGGTTTAGATTGGATAAAAGGAAGAAAAGTTTTACAATGATGATGGTGAGGCCCTGGCACAGGTTGCCCAGAGAAGCTGTGGCTGCCCCTGGATCCCTGGCAGGGTTCAAGGCCAGGCTGGATGGGGCTTTGGGTAACCTGGGCTAGTGGAGGGTGTCCCTGCCCATGGCAGGGGGTTGGAGCTAGATGGGCTTTGAGGACCATTTCAACTCAAACCAGTCTGTGAGTATATGAACCTAATTTCCTTTTCATTCCTGTTGCAAGGCATGTCTCTGCAGTGTCTGGATTGCAGGAGAGGGCAAATACTGCACGTACCCTTAGTCACATACCTTTGCAGGGAATGGGGTCAAAGACACTTTTAATTGCATTAAGTACCAGTGTCTGTTGTACTGTTATATCTGCCCTCAGCCGCTGTGCTAACAAACTGAAATAAAACCCTGAGACAATGGACAGGCTATAACAGACATGAGATGAGTCAGAGGTCTGTTATGACCTTTCTTTCTCTTTCATTTGCCTTGATCAGAAGGTCATGACATTATCATCCAAGCTAAGACAGGTTTAATTTGCACCACAGAGAGGAAGCAATGCCACATGTCACTTATACCTGGTAAAAGCTCGTTCTCCAAGACTGGCAAATCCAGCTCCTTCTGTAACTCCTCTTCTTCTTCGTCTTCTTCCTTTTATATTGCATTTCCCAAGAGAAAACAGTGGGGGGGGGAAAGAAGCAACTCATTAAACTGTTTGACAAAAATGAGACAGAAAATTTTGAATGGACTAATAACAAACAGAAACATTAATTACATCAAATATATCCTTCATCAAACAGTCATGAAATCTGTGCCTAGCCTTCTAACAGCCCTGTGCCAGACATCACTTCCCCACTATGCCATTAATACTGATGAAGTATGTGAAGCTCAGAAATCATGTGAGACCTCCCCAGCCCACCCAGCATTTGAAAGGTAGAGCTATCTGAAGATTAAAATCCAAGATTTAATCTCAACATTAAAACCCAGTGTTGCCTGCCTTATGCTCCATATGAAGACATTAAGCTTCCCTGTCCATTTATAAAGGGAAATAAAGCTTTATTCAACTTTCCCTTATTAAACAGCTAACTCAGTTCGTTTGAAAATCCCACTGATGCCAAATGCAGAACAAAGCAAAAGGCATGATTGCTTTTTCTTTTGAGACTTTGCCTCTTAGGAATTGAATGTCTTCAGCATCCAGAGTTAAAAATCCAGTCACAAGTAAACCTCTGACTTGCCATCTCCCAAGGTTTCATTAGAGAAGCAACCCAGTAATTCCCATAAGTAGATTTATATTGGTAATGGTGTAACCCAACAGCCCCTGATGCTGTCAGCAGTGCACGTATCGATGGGGTGGGAACAGCTTTGCCATCGCATTTTGTAGAATGAGAAGGTGGAACTAGTGGATCCCCATAGGGCTGTGGAGGTGGCAATGCAAGTCACTGGCTCCACAGCACCCTTCTTCCACATTTTGGGCAAGTTGGCCCACAGGGGAACCCTTTCTCCTCAGTTATATCTGCATCAAGTATGCTCTAGAGACAGGCACCTCCAGCTGGTGACCTGTCCCATCCCAAAGAGTCACATAAACCAGGTGAGATGAGTCTGGAGACAGTGTAAGATGAACACCAGATAACCAGACAGAGAGCTGCCAGATGTCATGGATGAGATCAGACAGACCCTGCCATCCACATGAGATAAAATCAGTACTGGACAATGAACAGATGCTCCATGAACAGAGCTTTGCAACTCTTCAAGACTGCAGCCAGCTACAGTGACATGTAGTCTGCAGCTGCCATAGCGAGGTGTAATTGAAGGCAAGCAGAAATCCAGCTTTTTCTCTCAGCACTTTCAATTCTCTTAGAGGAATGCCCTGTCAGAAGTTTCCATGTGATTTGAAAGCAGAGAAGGATAGACATGTTGGAGAGATCTGGATGGAGGTTTGAGTGCATGATGGAAGCAGGTTCCATGGTGCCACGCTGGAAGATGAATGTTGTTCTGGGGAACTCACAGCAGATTTGACCACACAGACCATAACCCTTCCTTGCCATAAATGCCAAGTGCATTTTTTATTTTATTTGGTGAGTTACAGCAAGTGGCACAGACAACTTGACCTAGAGCAGCAAACACACTAAGCAGATATTCACCAAAAGGTGTGATTTCATCTGACCTGTCAAGATGGACAAAAAATACCATCAGCAGAGCTTTCTCAGCAGCGTTGGCAAGAGAATATCGTGTGGATCATGCATCATATCCACGGGATCTGCTCACCACGGCATGGCCCAGAGGTCAGCCTGCAGACCAGATTTCACCTCCTCCTGCTCACATCCTTCCATCTCTCCATGCCTCAGTTTTCTACCCTTCTAACAAAAAACCCAACAGCCTTTCTGCAGGCTCTACACAGTGTGTCTTCAGGATGTTTGGCAGTGAGCTGGCCATGAATGTGAGTGATCCAGCCCAGAGGACTCAGCACTGGCAAGGGTGAGATGCCACCCAGCTGCTGGCAAGCAAAGGTGGAACTGTTGGTGCATAAAGCTAGCAGGAGATCATATTCATCTTCCAGAGTAGTATTTCCAGATTAAATATAAGAGGGAAGCTCAGAGAGGTCAGAGGCTGAGATTGACTTTCACAATGATGCCTTTGACGTCCAAAAAGGGATGCCAGGCTTATTAAAAATGCAGTGTGGATTGCAAATCTGTCACACACCCAAGCCACCACGTGGAGCGGGAGGATGGATGAGGTGGCTGTGGAGAACCTGATGACAACATCAGCCTCTCAAGTGACGGGTTGGTGAAAAGTTTGCTGCTATTCAGCATTGTTTTGACAGAAACTACACAAAGCAACTGTGTGGGGAGCAAGGACCGAACAGTCATGTCTGCTTGGAGGTTTGTTTATAATCTTGTGGTGGGGAAATAAGACTGTGAATAAAAATTAAGCCTTGCATTGGCTTAGAAAAAGCATTTTAGTGAGACAGAATGGGGAGGGGAAAGAAGCAAAGCGAGGAAATGTGAGTGTGGAGAGGAGGAGATGGCAACAGCAGTGATAATGAGGAAGACAATGCCACTGGTACACGTTGGGTGAAGGCTCCACCAACTTCTCCTGTCACCTTGGATTTCCACTGCTATGTCTGCTCTGGAGCACACTGGGTTTCACCTGGTGTAGCATTTCTTGGCCACGGGGATTTTAATAGACTAAAATTAAATTAATTTTATTAGGCTAAAATTAAATAAAGCTGACAGTGTCCCACACAAAGGTAAACGACAGGAGGGGAGCCAGCCTATCTGCAGGCAAAGATCTCACATGGCCCCCACCATGTCACCCCCCCTCATCTTTTATCCCCAAGCAGCTGCCTGATAGCTGCCTTGCCACCCTGTTGACAATGCTATGAACTCACTGCAGTTTGAACCTTCCCCATAGAAAGATGCCCAAGGGAAAATTCTTAATGTTTGGTGAAAGTGAAAGAAACAACAGCCATCATCATTCAGTGAAGGCAGCAGCTATAGACAGTTGCCAAGGTGCCTCATGGACATTTAATTTGGGTTTGAGGGGTTGTGCTACAAATGTGCTGTTCTTTTCTGTAAGCAGTGATCCATCCCCCTTTTCAGGAAGTGGACATTTCAGGCAGGGAAGCACCAGGGAGACAGAGGCCAGGTATCTTGGAAGCTACAGATCAGGATGGCAGTGGGGACCTGAGGTAAGGGAACTGTGTTCCATGGGTGTTCACTGCAGCATGTCAAAATTTTTGGTAAGGGAGTCATTTAATGTAGTTTCAAGATGTGATTTCTGTATCAAGTAGATGTAACATCAAGACATCCAAAAAATGTGGCTTACCACTACATAGGGCCACCACTGTCTCCTGGCAAAGTTTAATCAATCAGATTTAAGTATCTCATATCACAGACCAATGGAGTCTTTCCTTTTTACGAGGGAACTGAAGAACATTTTACATACTGATAACAAGACTGGAAAATGTTCCATAGGAAGGGCACAACGGATCTGTGGCTTTATGTGGGGCAGCTGGACAAGTACACAGGAGACAAGCTGCTGGAGGTTCCTGAATATGAAGAAACCACATCCAGCTCACACCATCCCTGAGCTGACTGCAGCATGAGGAGGATGCACCATATGCACCTGCCTGTTCTCCCTGTAAGTAAAATTTCAATTTATCCCCTCCTTATTTTCCATGGCTGACTCGTGTCATTGGTCTTCCACAGTGGGATCATAATGCTGGTGAGAAATAAGAGTAATTAAGGAGTTATTAGTCAGGAGGTGCTGGGTGGGTCTGAGGAGAGACTGTCACTTTACTGATTTTTGCAGAATAAATGTATTTTAATATCTATCAGAAAAGCAGATACCTGAGACAGTAAAGGGAAGCTGGGAGAGAAGATACATGGAGCAACAATCTCCTTGTTTAGTAAGTGCTGTGAATGTCTTCTCAATGCCAGGTCTGGTCCAAGGACCCTTCTGAGAGGAAGGAGGATGCTCATGACCCTGATGCTTACACCAAGTAAAGATTTAGCCTGGCTTGGCTCCCAGATAAACCTTTCCAGTGTAACAAAGACTCTGAAGGCTGGAAGCACTGAGCCCTGTGTCTCGCCTTGCAGTGGGGGTCAGGCACCCAAAATTAGGCTCACACACCCAAGCCAAGTGGATCAGAAAATGAAGGGGGACAAGCAGTACACGTCCCTCCTCCATGCTAGGAGTGGGCTGATAAGGAAGGAAGGGACAGCACCATTAATGACATGCCAAAGGGGTGACATAATGTCTTGAATGAAAGCACAGTGATAGGCAAGACCCATATTTATGGGTGTACAGGGAAAGCAACATTTCATACATATTTCAGCACTTGCAAGATAAAAAAGAAAAGGTTTTCTTACAAGCCTTCTGGGATAGATAAGAGGATTTATAATAGCTACATTTCTGGCCCATAATCCTTAGAAATGCCTGTATTTGCTTCACATGCCAACTATGACATAGAGATGAACTACATGATCAGCTTATTCCATTGTGTAATTTTTAATAATTACAGCTGGTCTGTCTGTGTTTCGCCTCAGCCCAGCAGAACATGCAGCTGTGCCACTGTGGAGAAGTCACCCTATGGCTGAGAGCAGCCTGTGGATCTGGCAGTGGGCTGCACATCATGTCAGGACTTAGATGTTTAGGTCTTCCCTCTCCTCTTGTGACCCACCTCTCCTGCTGAATCACCTCTGGTTTCTCACTGCCACAACTGGTTTAAATTCAGTAGCATCCCTTCTCCTATGAGATCTATGTGAAGATCTACACAACAGGCATCCATCATCTTCAGCCCTCTCCTGCTGCACAGCTACAACTCACTGAAACCTTGGGGATAGCTCCAGGGAGCAGAGCTTCTGTGAGCTGGCCCCACAAAGAGACAGAGGCCGCAAGACTCTTCTCAAGGAACAAGCTCCTTCAGCTGTCTCTTATCACCATGGGTTAAATCCAAACCTGAGGTCAAGGGTGATGGTTCTGTGACACACCCAGGATCACACCTGAACAGAGGATTTTTTCTCCCTTTGGCTACCAACAGCATGTTAAAACCTGAGATATGACCCAGATGCTCCACTCCCCGTGCATTAGCATGGCCACACACACTGGTCCACAGCACAGAGCTGTAACATAAATAACCCTCCCCCAGCATTCCTGCGTCAGACCTGTGTGGTGGTACCTGTGCGTGTAGCAGGACAGCTGCAAGGTTGTGCACTGAAACACTTAGATGAACATGCTCTGGTTTTTCAGAATCAAACCAAAATCTTGCCTTAGCACTTCTGTCAAACAAAAAAAAAAACAAAACTGGTCTGCCCAGACTGGAGCCTCTGACACAGCAGTTGGAGGTCACTTCAGTGGTGTTGGGAAAACCCACATCGAACACTTCAGCATTGCCAAAGAAAATGGGCACCTCAGGATGACCTGCACACACTGTGCAGGGGCTGGTGGGGTCTGTAAATTTAGAAGATGGAATGATACCTGGCAGAAAAAGGAATGTGATGCTGCCCCTGTGTACCATAGTTCTAAGATGTTCCCGAGGGTCATCCTGACTTAGGCCTTTCTATACCTACTTGTCAAGAAGGATGCAAAAAAGAGGGTTAAAAAGTGGAAATGTAAAACATACACTGTTCAGTTCAACTCAGGGAAAAGGGAAACAGATGGTCAGAGAGACAGATGCCTGGGAAAAGCATGGCCTGAACAGGGTTTACAGGGTGGGAGCATAGGAAGAGTTTGTTTCCCTTACTATGTCATGCCCTTGCTCCAGTAATGTTGCTTCTTGGCCCCATGAGATGTGGTAACAAAATTCACTCTTCTCCCCATGGGATGAGGGCTGTGCCCCTCTCCCCAGATCAGATTGGGGGTGTTTCAGGCTCATGGACAAAGAGATGATAAGATGCAAAGTCTGGAAGCTGGGGCTGGATAAATTCAGTCTTGCAGTCACACCTTGTGCAGTGCTCAATGGAGAGGTGCTGGACTTGCCCACCCCTGTCAGACCCAATAAGAACTACTCTTTTAGAATCCCTAGGCCTATCCTAAAGGTTAAAGCAGATGATCCCAACCTGGTGGCTCCTGGACACCAACCTGTGATATAAGATTACATTTGTACAACATGATATGCATGTCCAGTGGGTTCCTGAGATGTGGTCCAGCTCTGGAAGGGACACCTCACCTAGGTCACATATGTTGAAAAGGGTGCCTGAGGATGTGGTCAGTGGCAGATGAGTCACCATTTCCTAAACTTGAACAAGGGATCACTAAACCTTCCTAATTCACCTCTCCAAACACAGGTCAAGGGGAAGCAAATATGAATGAGGACTATGGCTCGGGCTGGACCTCTGGCTTCAATCCTCTCCTTCTGAGGTGCTGTCACTGCTCAGAGACAGGCCACAGCGGTTTCCCTTCAGCAGAGAATCTGCCTTGGTGTCTCTCTAAGACTGTGTGTTTGCTCCCTGACACAGAGCAAAACACACCCAGTCTCCAGAGATAAAAGCAAAGCTTGGAGAAAGCTATGGGAACCTGAAAATGCCCTGGATTATGGGATGCACAGGAAAGCTGGAGGATGGGTGTTCACATACATGCTGTCTGCTGTGTCTTTCAACTGCCTACCAGGTCACAGTGAGCGCTGGATCTGACAGATGGTTTTCTTCATCTCAGATGAGCCATGGGGGACATCACACCCACCCACACTTCCCAGCTTCCGCTCCCAGGCTCTCCAAAATCCCATCAAGGAACCCCTCTGCCCTTTCACACAAATGCCTGGAGATTAGCAGCTGCCCTCAAAATGTCAACATCCTCCTCTGAGAACTGTCAGAATTACTTCTCCTGAGGAGAAAGGACTTTCTGTCTCATCCTGATGAAACCTCTGAAGCCTCACATGGACACAAGCTCCTTGGAGTGTCAGGAAGGTGCTACTGTGAAGGTGACTTTGGATCCCAAGTTTACAGCATGATCATCGTCACACTCAGCTCCAAATGCTGCAGAATAGTTTATTAATTTCTCATGCCATCTTGAATTTTCCCACAAGGACCAACCACACAACAGGTGGCAAAAGACAAACCAGTCTCCCTAATCCAAGACCCAGTAGATGAGGCACAGTGTCAGCAGTTTACATTGGCTCCCCACCAGCTGAATTATTCTCCAGCAAGAAGGGAAAGAAGGATGAATAGATGGGTAAGGAACCTACCTAACCATATCTGGCTGTGATCTTTTTCTGTATCATTCAGGGTAAAGTCTGGAGAACAGTCCAGTGAAGTGCTCAGCAGTGCCTCTGGAGATGAGTTTTGTGACAGACACCAAGCTGCTGTGGGAATGTTGCTGCTCAGGGTGCTACAGACTAACAGATGTTTCAGGAACAGTCTCATTCTGGGTGTCAGATGTAATCTTCTACCTTCAAAACTGTGGACAATTGGGGATCTCTATTCCACCCAGTCTGGCATTGTTTGTATGGTTGACCTCATTAAACTCCTATATAAGAACATCATTTGATTAGGGCTACAACTGACTTTACTTGGATCCCCAAAAATGTTTATTTCTACACATATAAAACTTGATATAAACAAAACCAACCAACCAAAATAAAAACACAACCTAAAACACACCTCCCCCATCCTATGCCTTTAATAAAGTCTTGCAGATTTTTATGAAACACTCCACTTTAACGTCATATCAGGGAGCCCAGTGAGTCTTGACAAGAGTGCAGAAATCAGGGAGGCAAAAATGTGTTAAGGAGAGATGCCATGACTGTTGCTTTGCTCATTAGCTTATTAGAAATGAGCAGCAGCATCTGTTAGCCACTGCTGCAGCATTTTGTGACCCTTCATAGTAACTGAGGACCAAGAAGACTAAAAAATTAAGCTCATCTAATTAATGGTGGTTTTCTGCAGAAGGAGGATGCTAAATGAACCTGACTGCATAAGTGCTGCACCACAGATTTTCTCTCCCAGCAATGTCAGCTGTCTCTTTGCCTTCTTCTGCAAAGCACTTAAGGAATGCACATAGACTTGTCATGATACTAACCAAAGACCACCTATACCATCAGCTGCCTCATTCAAGAATAGGTACTGGCCAACCTCATCAGTCATCTCCTCCTCCTGAATCACAGAATCACAGAATCACAGAATCACAGCATGTCAGGAGTTGGAAGGGACCTTGAAAGATCATCCAGTCCAACTCCTCTGCCCGAGCAGGATCACCTAGATTAAATCATACAGGAACGTGTCCAGATTGGTCTTGAATGTCTCCAGAGAAGGAGACTCCACAATCTCTCTGGGCAGCCTGTTCCAGGGCTCTGTCACACTCACAGAGAAAAAGTTTATCCTTACGTTCACATGGATCTTCCTATGCTCCAGCTTGGACCCATTCCCCTTGTCCTATCACTGGCCATCACTGAGAAGAGCCTGGATCCATCCTCCTGACACTCACCCTAACATATTTATAGACATTAATGAGGTCACCCCTCCGTCTCCTCTTCTCCAAGCTAAAGAGACCCAGCTCCCTCAGCCTGTCCACATAAGGAAAATATTTCACTCCATCATCTTGGTGACCTGCTCTGGATTCTTTCAAGGAGTTGAAAAGTTAAGCTCCTTCCTGGCGGTCTCTAGTCTATTTTGGAGTAGTAGAAATCACAGAATCACAGACTGAACTGCGTTGGAAAGGACCCCAAGGATCATTGAGTTCCAATCCCCCAGGGCCATCAACTTCCAGGCCTGCATCTAGACAAAGTTGCCCAAGGCCCCATCCAACCTGGCCTTGAACACCTCCAGGGTTGGGACATCCACCACCTCTCTGGGCAGCCTGTTCCAGCACCTCACCACTCTTTCTGTGAAGAACTTCCCCCCTGATCTCCAATCTAAACTTTCCCTCCTCCAGCTTCAATCCATCCCCCTTGTCCTACCACTCTCTACCCTTGTATAAATCCAATTCCCCTCCTGTCTAAATGTTCCCTTTAAGTACTGGAAGGCTGCAGTGGTCTCCCTGCAGCCTTCTTTTCTCCAGACTGAATAAGCCCAGCTTTTCCAGCCTACAGTATTTCTTGACATTACTTCTTCTGCAGAAGCAGCTGGTGCTATCAGTGTCACCTCCTCACACATCTGTTTTTAAAGGACACGTCCCACCATCTGGAGCCCATGTGGCCTTCTTGATCCTTACATTCAGCTTTTGTACACTGCTGACCATGCAGTCTCATGGTGGGACAAAATGTTCCCAAGGCACTGTGCACACAGTCTGCCACCAACACTGACTCACATGTGCTGTCCTCTCCAAAGCCTCCAGCCTCACCTCAATGTCAGCAAACAGTGACCAACCGAGCCACACGGCCATCTGTCCCTCACCTAGGCTAGAGGTCTTTAAAAAACAGAGATAGCCATCATATTTACTTCGGGGTGCTGGTCTAGGGCAGGCACACTTTTCTTTAAACAATGCAAGTCATCCAGCCCACAAGCATGTGGGAGCCAGAGGCTGGTCTTGGCTTGGGGTTTCCAGCTCTACAAGAAGCTCCCAGATGTGTTATAGGTTGTGTGTATGCTGACCATTGCTGTGAGATCTGGTCCCTTTCTGCATAAAACCAATAGCAAATCAATGGGAAATGTCCTGGACTCCTATTTGCTTCTCTCTCCCTTACTTTTTTTTTTTGTTTGTTTGTTTAAATATGTGTATAGAAATAAATAGTATTTCTCCAAGTTGTGTTTGTATAAAGTTGGTTTGGATTTTTTGGAGACTGTTCACTCCTCACCTCATTCATTGTTTGGCTGGTGGAGTTTCAAGGTGAGCATCAACACCAGCATTGCAAAGTGGCACCTTTATGGTAGAAAGGCTTCTTACAAAGAGGGAGGTTTAAAGCTGGTCAAACTGGTCTCTCCTGATCTCTTCCTGTAGGTCACTCCCTCTTGCTTGTTTTCCTTAAGCAAGAATGCTTTGTCATTAGCTCTCTCCAGCCTTGCCCTGAGCTTTGTGTTCAAACACTGCAGCCCATATAAACAGGTTTTGTACTTTCTGCCTGGAAAACCTCTTTGTCTCCTTACAGAAAGATTTTCTCACAATTTTGAGGGGCAGAAACCATTTCCAGTTGAAATGAAAGCTTTGCTTTGGCTGTCTCTAAGCCTCTTGCTTGTATTAAAATACACTGGATGCATCAATAAATTTTAATTCCACCCCAAGTTTAAAAAAGCTTCTCAAACACTTAATTCTAATGTCTCAGTTTGGGGTTGCATTCCAATCTCCATCCTTTTTGTTCAGAAATAGAAAGCTGTTTGTGGTCTTCCACCTTCTCAGTCTTGAAGGTGGCCCTGAGAATAGGCTGAGTCTGCAATTTTTTGTGTCTTTCTAACCCAAGAACTGGCAGATACAAACTGAATGAAGGGGAGGAGGGAAGATGTCTGGTTTTACAATACATATGGTGGGGGAAAGCAAAATGTTGCTGGGACCTGGTGTTTTATAGGCTTCTTGCAGGATAGAATCAGAATCTCTGAGTTGGAAGGGACCCATAAAGATCAAGTCCAGCTCCTGGCTCCACACAGGACCAGCCAAGTCAGAGCATGTCACTGAGTGCATCATCCAGATGCTTCTGGAACTCAGTGAAGCTGGGTGCTGGGACCACTTCCCTGGGGAGCCTGTGCCAGTGCCTGACCACCCTCTCAGTACAGAACCTCTTCCTAATATCCAACCTAAACCTCCCCTGTCACAGCTTCATGCCATTCCCTCAGGTTCTATCCCTGGTCACCCAAGAGAGGAGATCATCCAAGCCTCCTTACCCTTGCTGTGTGTTAGTGGCCTCAGGGAAGATGCTGCTGGGTGGTATCACCCAGCCTTCCTTGGCACAGCCACTCCCCCAGCTGAGAGCAGCCTTTGTTGCCTCCCCATATTTATATTGTCCATATATTTGCAGTTGAGGTAATGTCAACAGCAACAGCCAAGACACAAGAAATTGTTCCTGTGCTGGCATCCTGTGTGTGCCAAGACTTGTATCACCTGTGGAACTGGATCTGCTGGGTGTACTGGGATGCTGACCGTGTTGGGAGAGTTCACAGACTTCACAGATGAAGCAGAATACAAAAATCCTTTAATTAGGCACCAACATGAAATTAAATTCAGCCTCATTCACAGCAAGTGATCATGCTAAGGAGGATGGGTGGTCATTGTACCTGCCACAGGTGAGTGACTCCATGTCCCACAGCTGGCAAAGACAGGCAGGCAGGTTTACACAAAGCAAGCAGCAGAGTTTAAAGCAAAGGGGGAAGAGGGAAGGAGAGGAACCCCTCATCAAATCCTCATTTGTGTGTTTGCACTTTGTGCAGCAATGCTGCCAGATGACTGAGATGTGAGGCCAAGTTGTGCAATCCTGCAAAGGGCTTTGCAGTGAAAACTGAGAAAGCAGAAGCTGCTGCTTTCTCTTGTTAAAGCCAGCAGCCAAACCCCCAGGACTGGAAAAGCCCATACCTGCCTGACCTCAGGCCTCTGACCTCCCAGCACACACTGGGTAGTTTCCAAACTCACAGGAGAGACTTACTCAAAGAGCCTTAGGGGAGTGTATGTCTTCCCTAGGAGTGGGTTGTGCTCCAGAACACCACCAGACCCACTCACACTTCTCAGTCCTCTCCCATGCCACTGTCCCTGGGCTTTGCAGGAGGTAGAGTCCCTGTGTCAGCTGAAAACCAGAGATCCCAGCACATTATGCTGTATATATTGATGGGATAGGACAGTGATAGGACAACGGGCAAGGAGTCCACACTGGAGAATAGGAGGTTCCATGTGAATATTAGGAACAACTTTTTCAATGTGAGGGTGACAGAGCACTGGAACAGGCTGCCCATAGAGGTTGTGGAGTCTCCTTCTCTGGAGACATTCAAGACCAATCTGGACATGTTCCTGTGTGATTTAATCTAGGTGATCCTGCTGAGGTGGGGAGGTTGGACTAGATCTTTCAAGGTTCCTTTCGACTCCTAACATTCTGTGATTCAGGAGGATTCTCAGGGAGTGGAGGAATAGGAAAGGTGTGGAAACAGAGGGATGCAGGCTCTGTGTCATACCACGATGCTCCCATGTTTGATGCAGGCAGCACCAGGGATAAGCAACACAGCTTCCAGGCAGGGACACCACCACGATCTGCCATGGGCAGCAAACTGCCTTCACTCCAGTTTACTGGCTTAGCAGAGCTTGGGAATTTGGGTAAGGGGGGTCCCTTCCAGGGGACATGTTAGGGACAGGGGAGGGGGCAGTGGAAACACTGCAGTTCTCCCACTTGTTTCTTATTTGGGTTTTATTTTAATAGCAAAGAAACGTTTGCTCAAACATTTTCCCTTCTCCTTCCAGCCCTTCATGTTGCTATCACAAGGGATGCAGTGGAGGGGGGGAGCAATGTTTCACTTCACGGTTTGATAGAGAACTCGGAGGCTTCAGAGAATTGCAGGTAAGTCTGGGGGAAACTGTTTAAAAAACCTGTAGGGCTTTTATCAGAAAAGTCAAACCAGTTGTTTTCCCATTGCCAGGAAATTAAGGTCTTCCAGGACCTTCTGACCTGCAGGTCACCCACAGACAAGTGTCCATCCCAAGACCAGGTGTGTGTGGGTGGCTGATGCAGAGCAGGTACTGTGCTTGTGCCTTTGCTAGAGAAATCCTGCACATAATGAGATTATAAAAGCAAAGCTTGAAGACTGCAGCACTCTCTTTCACCCTAACTGCCTCATGACGGCTTTTGGAGTGATGAGGAATGTTTATAATTTCCCCCTAAGTCCTTTTCCAGAAGGTAGGAGCTAAACCTGCTCACAGCTGTTCCCATGCAGCAGGGGAGCAGCTGGGAGATTTTATTTTCTTTACATTTTTCCCTTTGTAACACTCAGCTGATCTCCCTTGGGCTATGGCAGTGGAAGGAAATAAGCCCTCTGCAGGATGGCAGAGGATGCTACGTGCATGTGTCCTGCAAGTGGAGCCATGAAGGGGCAGGGAGGTGCCCTTGGGTCCCTGCACACCACCATGCAGTCTCACATGTCCCTCTGCCCGGGATGCCTCCATTCCAGGATGGGCCAGCTGGAGGAGAAGCCCATTCTGTGAACACCGAAGGGCAACATAAAAGCTGAAGTAGATGCTAGAGCCAACTACTATTTTTTGGAAACTGGAAACTGCTTCAAGCCTGAATCTTCATTATTTTCTGGACTTTTCACCAAGACACCTGGCACACGAGGGGCTTCAACTGACACAGCAATCCAGATGTCAGTCAGGTGGAAAGGTGTTACAGCAGTACCGGCAGAATGGCCAACATGGACAATACATCACAGGACATGAAGTTCTTGAGGCTCCTCACTTTGCAGTACAGGCTGTGTAGGCACCACTAGTGCACCACTAACCAATGTTCTTGTTTAGGAATGGGCTCTCCAGCAGCCTCAGTGACTTCTGCACTTTCCCAAGTAAACTTGAGCAGAAGGTGGGGAGTGGACAGCCCTACCTAGCTCTGCTGTGTGAGTTACACCTCCCAGTCCTGCTTCAAAACATTCCCTGAGATATTCTAGTGTACTGCATCCACATGAATGTACACATAGCCCCTGCAGGGCCATGTCCTCCATTTCCTTCTTCCACATTTCCCAGTGTCTTTGCTCATGCAACCACACAACATGTCAGCACCTGGTGTTTTGAATGCACAACTCAAGGCAAAAGCACCTTTGCCTCCTGCTCCTCACACCTTCACATCACCCATCTCCCTCCTTTCCAATGCAAACCTACCCCTTGGAGGCTCCTAGAAGGCACCACTTCCTTGGCCCTGGGAACACATTGGGTCTCTTTCACATGTTCCTCAGTGGGTTTCTCTACACCCATACCCTAGCATCAAGTGTATACACCACTGGAGACCCCTGGAGACCCTCTGACATACATCTGTCCCAGCCCTAAGCCTCCAGTGATGTACTATTCTTAGAATAATTAAAAACAAAATAAAACAAAACCATAAAAAACAGGACAAGATAAATAGCTACCAGAAGCAACCTTTAAAAGTCTCCCTTTACTTTTGTCTCAGAGTGGTTTGGATTCTCCTGCATCTCACAAAACTATCTGTGAGCTAAAAATATGTGACCTCTACAAGAGGAAACACATAAATCTGTCTGGCCTCCACACGTCACCATTCTTTCAGGGTGAGGAGCATTCTGCAGTCCCCGGTTTATTCTTCAACTTCAGTTCTGCAATCATAGATGTCTGTGAGGGCTGAATTGCTGGAATTGAACCACCCTTTGGAAAAAGTGTGGCATGCCATAAACTGCAGTCAGACTGATGTACAATTTCGGCTGCTCCAAAGTGCAAATTATTCATAGGACGTTAAAACATTCAGTTAAAACACTCAGAAAGGTGAGTATCTTCATTTCATGACAGGTACTTGGCTATTAATTAGTTAATCAGTGTAATAACTATGGTTCTTGGCTATTAATCAGTCACTGAGGTAGGGGTCATTCTAGTCTTGTCCTAAAACCAACTTGCTTTAAATCTGTTATAATCTTATGGATTAAGACTTCTCCAACCTGCTGGCTACTACTGAAACCTCTTTCATAAGTGTCCTGTTTCCCCACAGGGCGCAGTCTCCACTGTGGGCTGTGTCTGCTGACCAAGAAGATCCTCTGAGGTCCATGGGGACACAGAACTACAGAATCACAGAACATTAGGGGTTGCAAGGGACCTCTGGAGATCATCTAGTCCATATTTCCTTGCTAAGGCAGGATCACCTAGAGCAGGCTGCACAGCATCCACGTGGGTTTTGAATGTCTCCAGAGATGGAGACTCCACAGCCTCTCTGGGCAGCCTGTCCCAGGGCTCTGCCACTCAAGCCTGAAGACCCTGTCAAAACCCAGTTCAGGCTTGGACACGGAAAATGCAATGAGATATCAGCCCTGCAGAAAGCCCAGTTATTTCCCACCAGTTGGAAGGAACAGATTGGTGATCTTGTGTAGTCACATGTGGGATGGGGTCACCTGCCAGACCAAGTCCCTGCAATGGCAGTGGCATGTGGGCATGTCAGGCTGGAAAAACCTTCCTGAGGGATGAAGCCATCATGCCCACTCCCCTGCATCCCTACCCCAAGAGATGGGCCAGCCAGCAGTGGAGCAGCAGCAGCAGTCTCCATGCTCTTATTTCTGCTGGAGCTTGATAGATCTTTTCAGAGGAAGGGGAGCGAGATCTTTAATAATTCTAACAATATATGTGTTGTTGGGCAGAAAAGTCCTATGGGAAGTGTGCAGTAAAGCCCTTTGAACAGGATAGAGAGAAAAACGATGGGGAGTCCAGTCTGAAAGTGTTTTGGTTTGGATTCAGAAGAATAATAAAAAGTGCATGAAAGGGGCCTGAATGTGCTCGCTGGGAACTTGGACTGCCATAATTTTACTGCCAAAAAGTGGAGCTGTCTAAGCAGTGTTCAACATTAAAAGCATTGAAATTGGCTGTTGTAGTGTGTCTTGCTGTTTTGACTATTGCTCATCCTCTCCCTCCAAGTAACCAGAGCTGCAGGGTGAATGTGGTCAGGCCACTCAGCAAGAGAGCTGCGGGGAGCCAAGAACAATGCCCACATCTGCACCATGACACAGTGTGAGACAAGGACAACATCTGGGTCCTGCATGGTCTTATGATCCTCACAATCTGGGGGAACAGGGATTGCTCCAGAGAGGGATGGCTGAAGTGCAGGATGGATGTTCTCTTCCTCCCAGATCAGCACCAGCACTGAAGGACACAAAGTGAGCTTCGGAGGAGCAAAGGTTCAGAGGAACAAACCTCAGGGGGAAGCTCTTCACTGCTGCAGTCAGAGCATCAGCATTGCAACACACTAATAACCCCATCCCTAGTCGCTGTGTAGATGTCTTCATGCTGGCACAGGGATGACGAGGTGGGGAAGGAAGAGGAAGAGGATGAACTGCCATTCTTTGGGCTTGTTCTGGTCTGTGCTGGTTCAATAAAGCCAAGAGCAGAGTCCTGCAATGCTACAGGCTTGGGGAAGAATAGCTGGACAGGGAGTGTTGGTGGACTACGGACTGAATATGAGTGATCAGTGTGCCCAGGTGGCCAAGAAGGTCAACAGCATCCTGGCTTGTATCAAAACCAGTGTGGCCAGCAGGTCTAGGGAGGTGATTGTTCCCCTGTACTCAGCACTGGTGAGGCTGCATCTTGAGTTCTGGGCCCCTCACTACAAGAAGGACATCGAGGTCCTGGAGAAGCTGGTCCAGAAGAAGGCAACCAGGCTGGAGAAGGGTCTGGAAAACAAACCTTAGGAGGAGCAGCTGAGGGAGCTGGGGGTGTTTAGTCTGGAGAAGAAGGCTGAAGGGAGACCTTATTGCTGCCTATAATGACCTGAAAGGAGGTTGTAGAGAGGTGGGTGATGGTCTCTTCAGCCAAGT
The DNA here is from genome assembly GCA_013399135.1 of Heliornis fulica. Taxonomy (NCBI): domain Eukaryota; kingdom Metazoa; phylum Chordata; class Aves; order Gruiformes; family Heliornithidae; genus Heliornis; species Heliornis fulica. The sequence goes on from VXBZ01008240.1 coordinate 265,636, forward strand.
GACAGGTGGAACAAGGGGAAATGGCCTCAAGCTGCACCAGGGAAGGTTCAGATTAGATGTTAGGAAATGTTCTTCACTGAAAGAGTTGCTGGGGTGTGGAACAGGCTGCCCAGGGAGATGGTTGAGTCACCATCCCTGGATGTATTTAAAAGATGGATAGATGAGGTGCTCAGGGATCTGGTGTAGGAGAGGACGGGTGTGGTTGGACTTGATGATCTAAGTGGTCTTTTCCAACCTAGTGATTCTGTGAATAAATTTAATCTTAAGTTTTTTGCTGTGGGAGTCCTGAAGGATGGTTTCTTGCCCTCAACCACTCTGCCTGTTCCCTTGTGTTGCTGTAGCTCTGTCTCTAGAGCTCTGACTAGCCCAGGATTATCACTCCCATAGTTCTATCTGGGATTTAATATGTCAAAAACTCCCTGTGATAGCTTGGGTACCACCTGATAGCACATGTACAGTGCAAGGAGGATGGGAAGCTGCAAAAGTAATGGCTTGGACTCCCTGGACACCCATCACCCAGATCCAAGAGGCCAAATATCTCTGGGGCAAGACCCAGGAATATGAGGCAAAGACCCTTGAAAAACCCTTTTATCGTTAATCATCAGTGGCGTTGGTAGAAACATGATCTAATAATGTTCTGCTTTCCCAGGATGCAAACATGCACAGAACTATGATGTCTTAGTGCAAGGGTTTGGCACGTTCCCCCCTTAATGGGCACGTTCCTTCTGATTTGTCCCCAGCTTTACTCCACCCCCTCCAGTGCGGGCGGCACGTGGGAGGGCTGAGCTGGAGGCCGAGTACAGCACGCGTCACAGTGTGAGGCGTGCAAAAATGCAGACCACAGAAATGATATCTGGAGAATGCCATCCCCATGCTGGGGTTCTATTAAAGCCTGTGAGCCAGGAACAGCCCCTACAACGTGCATGTTGGAGGAGGACACGGCTGCAGTGGGAACAAAGCTGGTAACATTGCATCACTCATCAAGTGTGTGTTACACCGGGCAGTAACAATGGGCTGAGGGTTACCCTCTCCTATATTCCTCCAGAACATCCACCTTTGCAACCTGTCTGCAGGAACACAGGGAGTTCTCAAGAGGAAAAGGTTTGGGGACAGCCTGTGTCTCTTCCTACAAACTGCTTGGCCATGGTGAGAGATGCCACCACCACCTCTCACGTGGGTTACCATGTGCATTTACAACTTTATAGCAGCACGAGACAAAGGGCTGGGATTTTATAAATCAGCTCCTGGCCATGACAAGCCTTGGCAGTGTAGAGCTGGTGACGTGCTCCTGCACTTGGGTGCTGTCTGGGTTTGGGTCCCATCACACTCAGCCTGCATTCTCCGTGCTCTGGTTGCAGTCCATACCTTTCTTCTTACCAAGCTCAAGAGACTTTTCTGGACTCTGCTTACAAAACCTGAAGTGGGACCTCACTGTCCCGGACCAGGACCAACACTGGTATGTCCCCTCAGCTACACTCATGGTTCACAATCAGTTTAAGGCAATCACACCCAAAGGTGTGGTCCTGCCTATTCCAACCACAGCTGGTTGCGCTGCTACCAGCGAGTTGGGTGAGTTTGGTGGGTCATTTTTTAGCCAGATTGTCAGGCTGACCTGCCTCACCCTGTGGTTTCACAACTGCTTGCTTGGCTCAGTGGCCGTGACATGCATGATCAAACATGGATGGGGTAAGGTGGGATGGGACAAGGAAGCAGGACTGTCCCTTTTGGCAATCAGGCAGAGCTGGATCGGCTTGAACTCCTCATGGAAACCTGCTTTTCATTTTCCCTTTAGTAAATATGAATAATTCTTTTTTAATGGGGAAGTTGTGAGGCTCTATTGTGTTTTGAAGGCAGCCTAACCACAACATCTTTCTGCAGATCATAACCAAGTTAAGTGTGTTGAGCAAATAATATTTCAGCTGCTAACAGTTGAGTCAACAGCAGGGTGATCGCAATTTAATCTTCTATTTCGAAGGGGGAGAGCACTGCTATTTTACAAAGCCTTTTTCATCACAATAGGATTCCCTGAATCAAAGGCTCACAGGTGTGATTTTTGGCTGGGAACAAACAGTTGCATTCCTATCAAATGTATTCTGCTTTACAAGCACAAGTAACCTTCAACTCCTTGCATTCAAGAGAATTACTTTCCAGAAAAGGAAGGTGTCACCTTCCTGGGAGTTCAAAGACCCGCCAGAAAAAAAGTGGTTAGGATGCTGCTAACTAAACATCCTTCATCACTGAGGGACAACTGCTAGTAGTTAACCAAGAAAAAATGCCTAAAGGAGGCTGAAAAGTGCAGAATTTGGAGAAGGAAGATAAGCACACCCAGCCATCATCGGTGAGAAGGCTGCCTCTCTTCTCTTTGTGCAGCAGATAAATCAACGAAACATGTTTCCTAGCTCTCAGCAATACCCCTTTCAAAACCAATGGAGTAAAGTGGACATCTCTTTCAAAGACAAGCTGAACTGCTGCTGGATTTTCTTGTTGATGTTTGTAGGGATATTGCTGTAGTAATAGCTATAGTCAATAACTGTGCTCTCTAGGAGGTCAGATTAGATGCACACAAAGAGTCCTTTGGGCTATTAATTTTGCCATATGGATTTCTTTAAGAGTAACTTCTCTTTATTACATCAAAATTCTAAAGAGTAGCAGAGTTATCTAATTCTCTAGAGGATTTTACACGGCCATACCACAGAAATAAGCAAGTTTATCCAACAGGGATGTGGGAATGTCATAAGCGAGAGGCTCCCAATGTGCAAGATGTAAGGAAAAGCAGTTCCTTTCCTGGGAATGTGAACAGGGCAAACCTTTAACAGTCAACTACGGTCTGATTTTAAATATCTCATGAGAGATCAAAGGGATTTGCTGCAGAATAATTTCTTGGGTGTTTTAGTATTGACAGACTTCCTCACAGAATTTATGCAAGCAGTGGATTGAGGCCAACAGGATCATGTGAGCCTGCAGACCGCCTGCCAGCGCGACTCTTGGGTTAAGGCTGGAAGATGGAAATAAAGGGATGGGGTGGTTCTCCCGTGTGGGTGGGATTCATCTGTATCTCATCACTGATGAGATACAATGCTGCTCTGGAGGGAAGTCATTGACCTCAACTCCTTTAGTACAGCTTCTTTAGTACAGCAGAAGGTTCTGGAGGGCAGGAAGGCTGTGCTGGAGAGGAAGGGGAGGTGAGGACCCGATACACAAACCTGAATCATGCACTATTTGCATATGTTTTTCTGCAACATCTGGGTCCAAATAGGAGTCTGTCCCAAAGTGGAAGAAAGCATCTCCTTGTTATAAATGTGTGACATCCTGGGACAGCCATCCAGATCTAACATCCCAGCAGGAATGGTCACCCCGAGGCCGTGCCTTGCAAGCTTGGGTGCTGAAGTTGCAGAGTCAAGAGAGACTGTAGAATAAATCTTTTATTTTGTAAATTGAAGGTTGGAGACTTGGTTTGTAAGCATCTCCCTCCCTGAAGTAAGAGGAAGTAAAGTCTGCTCAGGAGGTGCTCAGGAAGTCAAAAACTTACCACAGTGCTCTGCATTTTGTGGGCTTTGTTTAGAGAGCAGAGGAAACCAAAGAGAAGCCACTAGCAGAGCTATAGCAATTTGGGGCCACAGCTACCGGAGCCACTACATGGTAGGAAGGGGAAGAAAGAAGGGGAAAGGGAAATGAGTTGCTGGGAGGGGAAAGCTGCCACAAATTGCTTCTCTCAGCAAGACAGGGCTTAATACCTTCTGCAGACAAGGAAACAGCCATCCACAGCTACCCCTTCCCAGCCCACACTCAGAGCAGATTGCAGGGTAATAAATCAGCCAGTCCCTCAGCAGAGACACCTCCCTTCCACATTCCTGGGCAAACCTGCAAAGGATTATTAGCTAAATATCTCCCTTTGAAATCAAAGCTAAACTTCCAGAGCTCCTAATCTGGCTCTGGCAGCATCCCAGGTCACAGAGCCGCACGAGTCTCACAATAACAAGAGACACAGTATGATATCATACACAGTACAGAAAAATCTGCATCAGATCCTTCCATCCCAGTTACCTAGGGGATTCCTTCCCAAACATCCCCATCCTTGTTTTCAAGCCAGCTGAAAGACAAGGATTAAAAAAAAAAAGAAAAAAAAGGAGCTTGAACAGGAAAGGGGAATACTTCACCTCTAATTTATTCCTGAAAAAAGTTTACCTTGCTGTATTAGATTACCCGTGTCCCCTGAAAGACCCAGAACGTTAATCCCATATGTTCACCACACTCCCCTTAGGTAAGAAGAAAGCCAGTGCAATGCCAGATTCCTATCAGTTCAGTAATTCTGATAAACTGCTCCTTATTATTCCACTTACAGACCTGATGTGCAACACAACTGCTTTGAGTTCTTGCCCTCCAGCTCCACCTGCACAGAGCAGCCCGGCAGGACAAGTGAGGCACAGCACTGGAAAATAAACACCCAATATCTTACTACCCTTTGCCATTGCAGAGATACATAATGACTGAGGTCCAAAATACATTAAAAAGCCTTTGAACTGATCATTTCTGGAAAATCACATCATCACTGTTGGCATTTCTAGAGGTTAGCAGGTGTCACGCTGCTGTGAGGCTTTTTATGATACAACCAGGAAAGACATAAGAGCAGAGTGGAAATATTGACACTGGTATCAAACATCAATACTTTAAGACTCTGTGCTATGAAACAAGAGTTTTCTGATGTACAACCACAGTGAATATTAATGAACTTATCAGAGATGCTGCAAGTTTTCCAGCTTGACTCTTTGTTTTGTTTTGTTTGCCAAACATCAACAACAAGAATTTCTTTAGCAGAAACAGAAATAATTTCAGACATGATGTATGCTTGTGCTTTGGGGGAAATGAATAAAAACATGGAATTATAAAATACATATTCAAGTCTCAGGATCAGGAGGGGTTTTTTTGACCACCTCCCAAAACTCGCCTCACTTCCAGTTTTTCATCATTAAGGGGGTTTCTCTTTCACTCCCAGTCCTGCATTCCCACTGTCTGTGCTGTCTGGTGACAGGCTGGGTTAGGGACTCATATCCCTATGCTTTTACCTCTCACCCTTCCCTCCCTGAGTCCACCACCCCTGCAGTTGAGCTTGAGCCTACTGGGTCTAAAGCCAAGAGCAAAACCAGCTCATGGAGCTCATCAGCCCCAAAACCTACATTAGTTGGTTTGTTTATGAGGGGGTGGGGAGGAAGTGAGGGAGCAGCACCCTCCAGCCCCCAGTCAATTGTCTCCTGTTATACATTACACAGTGTTGTTAAGGCATTTCGAAGACCAGGTTTGGTTTACAACAGCAACTGTGCTTTAGGGAGAAACATTAAGAAATAAAAGATGAAAGGCAAGCACAGAGGAGAGGAATGCAAAGCATGTGGGAAAGGACCAAGGAGCCAGACCCACTTACTGCAACAGCTATCAAACCAGATGTTAAATTTACTGTGGCACCATGTTTCAGAAAGGAAACCCATCATGAGAAACCCATCAGATTGGATTAGACTTCTTTCTTCTAATGCTTTGGTGTATCTTGGAGGGCAGCATGGTTTTTTTAAATAACCTACATCATTAACATGGTCCTGCAGGTTAGGGACAGAATTCAGAATATGTGAAAATATGCAGGAAAACGTGGTTAGTAGGTCAAGAGAGATCTTCCTCCCCCTCTGCCCTGGTGAGATCTCACCTGGAATATTATGCCCAGTTCTGGGCTCCTCAGCTCAGGAAGGACATAGAGATCCTTGAGAGAGTCTAGTGCAGGGCCACCAAGATGATGGAGTGGAACATCTTCCTTATGAGGACAGACAGAGGGAGCTGGGTCTCTTTAGCTTGGAGGAGACTGAGGGGTGACCTGATTAATGTTTAGAAATATGTAAAGGGTGAGTGTCAGGAGGATGGATCCAGGCTCTTCTCAGTGATGGCCAGTGATAGGACAAGGGACAATGGGTCCAAGCTGGAGCACAGGAAGTTCCATGTGAATGTAAGGAGAAACTTTTTCACAGTGAGGGTGACAGAGCACTGGGACAGGCTGCCCAGAAAGATTGTGGAGTCTCCTTCTCTGGAGACATTCAAGACCAATCTGGACATGTTCCTGTGTGATCTAATCTAGGTGATCCTGCTCGGGCAGGGGGGTTGGACGAGACAATCTTTCAAGGTCCCTTCCAACTCCTGACATCCTGTGCTTCTGTGAAAACTCATCCTGTGTTCAAATACTCCCCATCCCATGCTAGAGGATGGGTGTGCATGTACCGAGGACAGATACCACCAGTGTCTGCTCTTGCTGCAGATGAGATGGTGGGGGAGCCCACAACAAACCCCAGCATTTCACCCTGTGAAAAGGAGGAGTAGCAGCACTTCTCTGTTTACGTGCCCAAAAGGGCTGAGCGAGACACCACCTCACCATCTTACTCTGAACTACTAGAAAGGTCATAGCTTTGTCTAGCACCCAAACTAAGTGTCCTAGGAACAGCAGTAAAGCCAGCTGGGCTGCAGATGCTTCCTTGTGTCTTAATAAATTCACTTCTCCCCTTTGTGGTGTAAGACCTAACTAAGCTTCACAAGAGCAACCCCCTTCTTGCTGTCCTTGCAACAAAGGACAGACCTCTGAAATGACACAGCACAGCATGTGCACACCTGGAGGGTAATGTAGCAACCAACACCCTCAACCCATTTACTTGCCTGTTCTCCAGCGCAGAGCAGTGTGAGCCCAGACCCTGCCAGGCCAGAGCAGTTAATCCTAGGATAGCCCACTTGCTGTGGGGTTGGCTTTATTGCTTCAGATGGCAATCAGGGCTACTAATGAACCGACAGGTGGGTGAGAAGAGAGGAAGAGATGTTTACTGGAGGGCAAAGGAAGGCTCCTCCCACCTCCCTGCATCCTTTCCTCCAGATCCCTGCATCCTTTCCTCCAGATCCCTGCATCCTTTCCTCCAGATCCGTGCCCACTGTGATGCCGCTGATTTCCAACACATCCATCCCCTTCAGGGGTTGGTTTTTTTTTTTTTCATTTTACTGACAGACAATGCCTCTAACCGTGCAAAGCTTAGAGAGATGTTATGCCTGTTTTCTGTGAGCACAATTTTGCTGATTTTGTTGGAAAATCAAGCTCCTGTTGCTGGTAACAACAGTTTCCCTTAGGCTGAGAAATGATGGCTGAAGGGAACTGAAACAATAGGATTCAATGAGCATTTGCATCCAGGGGGTTTCTCTCCAATTCAATTCCACAAGCGAAACTAATGATGATGAAAAATGACGTAAGTGTTAATATTATCTCTGAGAAGAAGCTAAATTACACAAGCCTGGGGAGCTAAAAGAAGGGTTTAATTAAAATCTGCCTTCTTCCCTTTGCATACAAGCAAAGCCCTCTGGGAAAAGGTCCTAAGGAAAAGACAAATCCTTCTGAAAACTGGAGAATCCCCCAAAGATCAAAGTCAGAAAAATCAGCCACTCAGCCAAAGGAATAATCTCTGCAGGGAAGTGGTGGATCCCCCAACATCGGACACACTTCAGACTCAGCTGGATGGGGTGCTGGTCTAGATGGTGTTTTTGTCTAGACAGAGCTTCTCCCAAGAAAGGTTGGACCAGATGATATTTGAGATCACTTCCAACTGGATATTTTATGGTTCTATAATGAAATAAGAACAAGCAGCTGCTTAAGGCCACTGGCTTCATTCAGAGCCTCGATAACTGGGTCCAGCCCCTGCTGTCCCTGGAACCACGCTGAGGCAGGCATCCTCACAGCCCTCTTTGGAGTCTCCTCTCTCCCCTTCTTAGAGGGCTCAGGTTGGCCTGGGAAGCCTTTAAACACTGCCCTGTGAGTGTGCATGTGCATGCGTGCACGGCTCCAGGGATGCTCAACTCTAAAGCCAGACACGCTCAGAATAATGATGTTTGTTTTGATACCAAAGCATTGTTCATTTTATTTGGTTCCTGCACCTCTAGGATGTTCTAGCTTTCCTCAGTGTCCATGAGAACTTGGACCATGCTTTGGTTTTTAAAAGACAACAGGAACTATCATCTAATATCAGGAAAATATCGGGGTGACTGCCAGCTACAAACTGTCTCGGATGAGGTAGAGAGGGAAGATGCCCAGGAAAAAAACCCTGCAAGATGGGGGTGAGGGAAGGCAGAGCTGCAATGCCATGACTTGTGCTGAGAGGTGACAGCTTTTATCAGACAAGCTGTGTGCTAGGGGAAAGCAGAGAAGCTCTGAGGTACACAAACCCTCTCCTGTGCCTACCCATGATGGCTGCAGCTCTGATTTTAGCACACTGAGGACACAGGAGACAAAAGAACCAGCAGGTCATGGCCAGAAACTGAAGAGGAATTCCTGAAACCCATTAATTCCCATCTATGATTATTCCCTCTGGAATAAGAAATGATAATATGATATAAAGAAAAGAACAATCCTGAGGTAAGTGTGAGGAGCAAAACAGTTTCTGGGAACAATAAGTTGCTGTCAGTCTCCAAGAAGCCACCAGCATGAGGGACCCTGCCCACCTGAGCTACTACTTGGGATTGGAAGGATCATAGACCCAAATCAACAAAGATGAATCCAAAGGGCTATGGCATCTACCAGGTGATTGCTTGAACCTCTGTAGGCTTCTGAGCAGTAACGGTTTCATTTGACTGGGGAGACTAGAAAGGCCACAGATGAATATGAAAGCAGTTGGAGAAATGTCCCAACACATCATGACCATGGGTGATTTCATCTGTTGAGTTTGGGCCAGCTACACCTTGTCAAGTTGGAAACCAAGGGAAGGTGAAGACTTTCAAGGTGACACTGCTTTGTTTTGTGCCCCTTTGCTAAGCTGGAGCATGGTGCCTGGAAATGTCACCAGCAAACAGAAGCTGGTCAAGAGGTATATTGGCAGTTACTGTGACTTTCAGAGAGGATCTAGTAGACACAGAAAATCCCTTCTTCTCCTGTACTTCTACCTCACCTGTTCATCTACCATCATGTGTCATCTCAAGGCCATTTCTGCACCTTAAAGCACCTTCTCTTTTTTTTATTATTCTGAGTTACAGGTCAAAAGACCCCATCCTACTAGTGGGAGGGACCTGGGGGTCCTGGTGGACAGCAGGATGACCATGAGCCAGCAGTGTGCCCTCATGGCCAGGAAGGCCAATGGCATCCTGGGCCCTACTAGCCACCCCTAGAAGAGGGGTGGCTAGTAGATCAAGAGAGGTCCTTCTCCCTCTCTACTCTGCCCTGGTGGGACCACACCTGGAGTATTGTGTCCAGTTCTGGGTCCCTCAGTTCCAGAAGGACATAGAACTCCTTGAAAGAGTCCAGTGCAGGGCCACCAAGATGATGGAGTGGAACACCTTCCTTCTGAGGACAGGCTGAGGGAGCTGGGTCTCTTCAGCTTGGAGAAGATGAGACTGAGGGGTGACCTCATTAATGTTTATAAATATGCAAAGGGTGAGTGTCAGGAGGATGGAGCCAGGCTCTTCTCAGTGTTGATTAGTGATAGAACAAGGGGAAATGGTTCCAAACTGGAACAGAGAAAGTTCCATGTGAATATAAGGAGGAACTTTTTCCCTGTGAGGGTGACAGAGCCCTGGAACAGGCTGCCCAGAGAGGTTGTGGAGTCTCCTTCTCTGGAGACATTCAAGACCAATCTGGACATGTTCCTATGTGATCTACTCTAGATGATCTTTCATCTACTGGATGAAAGATCATCCAGTCCAACCCCCTTGCCTGATCCTGCTCAGGCAAGGGGGTTGGACTGGATGATCTTTCGAGGTCTCTTCCAGCTTCTAATATTCTGTGAGTCTGTGATTCTTCTGCCAGTGGACAATGGCTCAGTATAAATAATATTCATTTATTGCTTCAGTTTATTGTTTGTGTTTCCTGGGAGATAGGAATGTCACTCCTTTCAGAAGCTGTGCATGACTTCAGACCAGAGGATCTCAAGATTTGGACTTGATTTCATACAATTTTCTTTTAAACAAAGTTGTAATACTAAATGATATAATGCTGAATTCTTGTGCAATGAAAACAAACATCTTGAAATTATGAGTTTGCAACATTTTAAATGATTTACATTATTATATTTGGCTGAAATGAGAAAAATATATTCTGCTGTGGGATTTTTCTGATTATTCATTTGCAACTGTCACAAGTAAGAACTGTGAAGGGTGGAGGTTGTGTAATGGGAATTGTATGATAACAGCATAATGAATATTAGATGCTTCTGTCAAAGGTTCATTTCTGATTTAATAGTAGAGAAATTGAAAAAAAAAATCCTGTGCATGTCCTCCAGAAAATGGAGAAAAATACAACACGAGGGACTGAGGTTCACTCAGGTCTTGGAGCTGAGTAAAGTGGGACTGAAATAGGCTTTTGCAATGTAAGTCTTGTGTTTGCTGTTAACCTCTAGCAGACCATGTATCTTCTCTGCAGGGAGATAGCAAGTACTGAGAAGTTTTGGCATGTGAAAGGAGTGATCTGTTGTGGTCTGGCAGGTCAACAGAGGAAGCTGGCAGCAGACAGAAGAGCTTTTGGACAGGGAGAATGTTTGGCTTAAAACACCATGTGCATCCTGACCTTGTTCACTTCCAATGATGGAGCATTCACTTTCTTTGGCCAACCTCTTCCAGTGTCCCACCAACCTCAATGTAAAAAATTTCCTCCTTATGTACAATCTACTCTCTTTCAGTTTAAAACTATTGTCCCTTGTCCTGTCACTACGGCTCCTGGTAAGAAGTAATCCCCCTTTAATTACTGAATAATGTCTCCCCAGAGCCTTCTCTTCTCCAGGCTGAACAATCCCAACTCTCTCAGCTTGTCTGCATAGCAGAGGTGCTCCAGCCCTCTGATCATCTTTGTGTCCTCCTCTGGACTCACTCCAACAGCTCCATGTCTTTCTTGTACTGCTGACCCCAGAGCTGGACACAGTACTGCAGGTGGGGTCTCATAAGAGCAGAGGGGGGAAACCCCCTCCCCCTCCCCTGACCTGCTGGCAGCACCTCTTGTGATGCAGCCCAGGACACAGTTGGCTTTCTAGGCTGCAAGCACATATCAGTGGGCCATGCCCAATTTTTCATCCACCAGTATCCCCAAGTCCCTCTCCTCAGAGCTCCTCTTAATCCATTCATGCCCCAGTCTGCATTGATACTGGGGATTGTCCTGACCCATGGGCAGGACCTTGCACTTAGCCTTGTTGAGCTCCAGGATGTTGACACGAGCTCACTCCTCAAGCCTGTCAAGGTCTCTCTGGATGGCATCACTTCCTGTTAGTCAATCAATTGCACTGCTCAACTTGGTGTCATCTGCAAACTGAGGGTACACTCCATCCCACTATGTCATTAATGAAAATGTTCAATAGTATTAGTCCCATTACAGACTCTTGACCCCCTCTCATTGCTGGTTTCAACTTGGACATTGAGACACTGACTTCAACTTTCTGGATGTGGCTGTGCAGTTAATTACTTACAGATCTAACAGACCATCCATCAAACCTGTTTCTCTCCAATTTAAGGCAAGTGTGTTGTGGGGGACATTATCAAAGGCCTTCCAGAAGTCCAGGTAGATGACATCAGTAACTCTGCTCTTGTTCACTGATACAGTCACTCTGTCATAGAAGGCCACCTCTATCTCATAGAATCACTTGGGTTGGAAGACATCTTTCCGGTAGAGTCCAGCAACGGTCTAACTCTGCCTAGTCCACCTCTAAATCATAGAATCATAGAATCACAGAATGATTAGGGTTAGAAGCAACTCCCAGAGGTCATCTAGTCCAACACCCCTGCAAGAAGTAGGGACACCCCCAACTAGAT
>VXBZ01008240.1:277607-324989 GCA_013399135.1 Heliornis fulica
AGGTGCAGCCTCACCAGAGCTGAGGACAATGGGATAATCCCTTCCCTACTCCTGCTGGTCACACTACTCCTGCTACAGGCCAGGATGCCGTGGGCCTTCTTGGCCACTTAGTCAGGCATGATGTGGCCTTGGTGAAGCTGTATCAACCCTTCTCTTTTTTTTTTGCTGCTGGAGAGGGCTGGTCATGGCTGTGACAGATGGGAAGGCTGCTCAGCACCAGGCCTGGATGGGTAAGAAGGTACAATATTTGCTTCATCAACGACGTGAATGCTGCGGAGCCACAGAACAGCAGAGCTGCGATGTGTCAAGTCATAAATAACTCATCGTGAGGAAAGTGTGCACCGCCTGGGCATGGAGCCATGGCGTTCATCCTTAGATACGCATTCAAATCAGCTCCATTAGTATCATATTCTTCTGTAATTACTCCATTGATTCAAACTGCATCTTATCTCCCCCCGAGAGCTGTGAACACCCTTTAATTTACTGAAGGCTGAAGGAAGGAGAATGCTAACATAATATCTGCGCTGTGTTCAGAGCAAGGCTGTGGAGAGCATGCAAATGGGGCATGAAAGCCTATGAAAGCTGAACAGTACCAGTTCTGCAGGTGCTAAAGTCAGCAAAAGCAAAAAAACTGAAAGCTAAAGAGATGCTGGTGTTTACTTAGGTAGCAACATCCCAGGAACTAAGAGTACCCACCCTTAGAGTGGAGGGGTATGAACTCCTGGGTGACCCTTGGCTGTTCTGTGTTGGTGATGAAATCCAAAACCTGTCAAGTTTCATGCGGTCTCCAATTTCCTAGCGGAGGTTTCAGAGTGCTCTCGTTACAAAATCTTGTTTTCAGAAGTACCTTTCATGAAACTTTCCAAATTCTCCTCCTTAATCCCCTTTAAATGAGGGTCTCCTGACTTCCAAGAACTCCCTGAAAGCTTTACTGTATCTGTTATTGTTGGCACACAGGAGGCTCATTACTGCCAGGAGGGGTTGGAATAGGTTTCAGGGTGAGGGAGGGCACGAAGGAAGCACTTAGGCTGTCCCTCATCACTCTGCTGTGCAGGAGCTGCTGCAGAACAGCAGCTGAAAGCTGTGTGACCCCTCTGCAAAAAGTAAGACAGCTCACACAAGCTGAGGAAGGGAGGGGTAGGAGCTGGGGTTAGAAAAGGGAAAAAGAAGAGTTTCTTGTCAAATAGAGGAAACTGCACCATTTTGGTTGGGGTCACATCTGGAGCAGCTAGACATCCTCTAAAGCAATGCCATATGAGAGATGAAAGGGAAGGTTGAGGAGAAGGTGGGGTGGTACTTGGTCTGTGCAGAGACATGCCAGCACAGCACTAGCCACACTCCTGTGCACCAGCCTGGGAGGGGATACTGGGTATCTTTGATCAGAGCTTGATACTTCTACTACTAGGATGGATTTCACCTCGCATGTGTGCAGGCCACAGAAGTAAAGGAGCTGTGACAGCATGAAAGGCTCTGTACTGCACTGTGCTGTTACCTCTGTGCTTATGTGAGAGTGGAAAGCAAAGGAAAAAAATGTAATGAGAAGGTCTGGTTTCACTCAGGTGCTGTTTAGAGAGAGAGTCAAGAACTCCCGGCCCACACACGCTCTCCCCAGACAGCTGCCAGCTAGAGAGTTGAGAGGAAGAGGAAGAGGTGCGAGGATAACATCACAGTCACATGCTCTACTACATGAAGGTTTGGTGGTGAAGCACAAAGAAACAGAGTTAAAAAAATAATTCTGTCCAAGGGCTTTGTCACGCTCCGGCCAAGTCACAGAGGGCATAATCTCTCAGATGAATTTGGCAAAGTGTTAAAATGTAAATGTAATTTAAATAAATCTGGAGGTTTTATTTGAGGTGTTAAGCTCCTGCAAATGCTGGAGGAGCCAAAGGTGTTAATGTTTCTCTGGCAACCACTGTGTGTATTTGAGTGCCCAGCTCGAGCACTTTGAAGGGATGGGATTTACCCTATGGATTTAATTTGCTTAAATTAAAGCAAATTTGCACCAGAGTAAAAGTTTGGAGAAAGCTATGCATTCAAATTTGAAAGTAGGTATGAGATCCTCTAAAGAGCTCTGTGTACCCTGAAGGTAGGACTGATGCTCTATATGGGAAATCACAATTGAGACTGATTCCAGTAGAGCTTTTCCCATGCAATGGGAAGCACAGCTTCTTTCATCAGACACATCACTCCCAGGTTCTCTCATTTAAGGTCTCAAGTCCTGATTTTCTGGTGTGTCAAACAGCTTGAAAGGTAAAAAAATGATCCCATAATGCATTGGATGATATTTGGGTTTCTTTAGTTTCATAAAAAAAATCCAAGCTGAACTCTGAAGGTAAACAGAGTTCAAGACAGGTGAATGATGTTGTTTGTGGAAAGGGTCACTGATATGCTTCTGTGAACATTTACTGGAGACACAGCACAGTTGTTGGTTCAGAACAATAAGGCTTTCTCTTAGGTTTCCACCCGAGTTTATCAGTAGCCAAAACTGGACTTGGAAATAAACAATGGGATTTTATTTTTTGTTGTAGCTGAGGTTGAAAGACTATGCAAGCAAGTTTCATTGTGTGTAGTTCTGGCAGCTTTGATTTATGGCCTTGTAAAGTCTGATAAAGACCCTCCAGGCTGCATACAAAACACAAAAGTATTCATTCTTTACATGTCAGAATCAGGAAAAAGATCCTAGATATGGAGAGCTTCATTGACATTTAATCGTATTTTATTACTGAGGCAGCCTCTAAATATTAAAATGACAGTCAGTTATTTTACAAACACGGTAATTTGTGAGTAAAGTCTAACTCAGTCTCTTTGGCAAAGATATATTCAAATCTAATTTTTGTTAGGATCATGTTTGTGTTGGACTTAAGGTTGGCTCCATCTGGAGCAGATGCAGTCTTCTCATAAAAGGGATAATTGATCAAGTTCTGGATTTGGTTAAATGCATGCAACTCCATTGTAATCCAAAATATGTGACTACATGTCCCAGTGGGGAGGGTCAGCTGGAAGATCTCGTTAATTAGTTTATTATGTGCTCAAATTAGAATTTTATGCTGCTATTAGTGAAAAACAGGCTGATCCTCAGCTTGGAAAGGATTATGCTGACAGGTAGACAGCATGTCCCTGGGTGCTGAAAGTTCTCAGAATATTTGTCCTTAGTCCCTTGCTGATGTCATTTTGAAAATGAAAGAGACAAAAGAGTATGAGTATTTTTCCTGACATTACTTCAGCTTTTGTTGAAGAATTTGATGCAAGAGCATGAACTAAAAGTCTCCTGAATGGGACTATGAGATTCCTCTGTTGACAAGGCACATTTGCCTTTTGCCACATGGCAGGTACATGTTATTTTCATTTATAGATTTCAGTATGATTGCATAGGAAAGAGGACAAATTGTTCCTGTTTCATAGCTGGTGAAACTGAGATACAAAGTGAAGTTTGGATAGGCCAAGGAAGATGGGAATTTGTGACTTCTCCATTGGGCCTCACTGGCTCCTCTAGCAATGTCTGGATATTGTCAGTTTAGGACAGGCAGGAGCTCTGCTTTGGGGACTAAAATGCCTTTGGCCCCTGTTCTCAGGCAGCCCTGTGCTTTCTCCTTTCCCCTCTTCTCTGCCCTCCCACTAAGGCTACCCACACCTTGCTCATGGAGACCCTGTGTTCCTCTCTCTCTGCTCGTGGCCTGTATCTTCCCTCAGCCCTGCCTTCCAGTCCCTTCCCATAGATGCATACCAGATGTCCCGTGTGCCTCTCACCACCTATTCTCTCCATCTTCTTCCTCCCTTTCATGCCATGAGCTGTGCATGTGGTCCTCAGCCCATCACACACCATGACCATAACCTCCCTCCCTCTTCATTACAGGGCTCTTCCCCACTCTCAGCTGCAGTCCCACTGCTGGCACCTTCTTCCTCCCCATATTTAGGATGTTTCATCCCCTATTGCAGCAGAGTCCAACTCCCCCAGTATCTCCACCTGCCACACTTTCACTCTCATCCCATCAGTCAGTAAGCGCTCTGCACTCCCTCTTCCACCCACTTCTACTTCCAAACAGTGCAAGGCTGTGAATAGCCACATCTTATTTTGCTTCAGTTACTCATTTTCTTCTTGCCTGGGAGTGCAATCATGGAGGGTACTAACATTTTACAACCAGTTGTGCTGATGGGCAGAGCTGAGAGTTCGGCACCGAGAACAGCTGCTAAATGAGTCTCTGATGCGGAGGCCCTCATAGTAAAGCTGGATATGGATACTCAGACACTGAGGACTCCATGGGTCTCCTGTTTCTCACTGACCAGCCACCGAAATCGGCTCAGCTGAGCCCATTGGTAGCAGGTGTCCCCAGTGACAGAAAAATATCAATGCACTTAGAAGACAATGTTCAGCAGGAACTTCAGAGCAGGACCACACACCATCCTGATGGATGTTTTAACACAACAGTGATGCACGACTTGATGTGGTGACTTGCATGACTGAATAATTTGTACCACCCAGATTGTCCAGATTGTCCAGACTGCTCCTCTGACTGGAGTTTGCTGTAAGTTTGTACTCCTAAATTTGGCCATCTGTAGTTCTAGAGAAACCCCTGGCACGGGTCAGTCAGCAGAATCCCTGCTCCACCAACACAAAAACATGGGAGTATCTTTGGATCACTGCAGTGTCAGCCCTTCAGCGTTGCTTGCTCCACCACCTGTGGAGGTGCCCAGTGTAGGGAACCCCTTCTGCTACAGTGGACATTGGCATCATGAGACAGGTATTGCAGTGGCTTTGATAGCATAAAGTGCAGCAGATGAGTAGAGGTAGGGTAAAGTGGTCAAAAAGGAGAAGGTAGGAGCAGAAGGAGGGGAGAAAGTGTCACAAAAAATCCAAGAGCACCACTGGCTCTGTTGGTGTCTCAGTGACAGAGAAGAGATGCCTCAGGCTGATCCTGTTTCCTCATGCTTATAAGCAGTGTTCATGCACCAAAATCCATACGTAACACAACCACTGAAACAATGACTGGAAGGAGCATCTTGAAGTCTCTTGTCCCATTATCTACCAGCACTACATCAGGTCAGCTGTACTTTGTCCAGACAAGTAAAAAAAGGCAAGTGAAAGTGCAGAAATATGTTGGTGAGGGAGACTTTGATAGCATCTCATTTGGCTCCTTGAATGACAGCTGGACTAAATATATTTACCCCATCCCCAGATAATGGTCACCTAGTTCTTCTTCAAAATTTTCTGTTAAAGAGAGATCCCAGCACCACCACAGCCAGCCCTTCATTTCACCCTGAAGCAAATTATTATTGTTATATTGTTATAAGTTGTTCCTTATATTCTACACAGGGAGTGTGATTGATGGCAACAGGATTGAAACAGTGGTCTACAAGCCCTCAGGTCTGGTAATAGCAGCATAAGCCGCCTAGAAATCCCAATTCTGATAATTTCTTTAATCCCAGAACCCATTATTTCATATTAAACCTTTTTCTGACACCTCTTCTACAAGGAGGACGGATATCTTTACCTAACACAGTATTACCTGACTGCGAAGGGGAAGAAAGGAGAAACACTCTGAATATATGTGATTTGGCAAGGAAATTTGTAAAGGAGTGGACTATTAAAATAAAAGCTGTGGGATAAGAAAAAAATGAGTCACACATGTGGCTTTTATTTGTCAGTGTTTATTGGGAGCAAGAAAACCAGCATGTGATCTCCAGTTACCTAACCTAGAGAAAATGAGAATAGTGCTATTTGCCCATTACTATTCATTACTTTAGTAGTACCACCAGCAAAATACCCAACATCATGATCTTATTCAGACAAGAACAAGCTGAATTCACCTAAACTGTATCCAAAACCTGACTGCTGCCTCCAACCACACACAAGCTAAAAATAAGGTGGAAAAAGGGTTCTCCCTTCCCTGGTGCCACAGCCTGGAGAGACCAGGCTTAGGAGGCAAAAATGTCGCATTTACTCAAGTCAGTGGGGTTAAAAAAAAAAAAGCCTGAACAATCAAGGAATTTTGGATCAAGCCCAAAATAAGTGAGGATCAACAAAGGATGGGAAGACAACTAAACAAATTGTACTGTAAAAGTGCCCAGTATTATTACAAACATCCCCTTAAGGCTTCTGTAATGGTGCAGGAAAGCAGGAGCTGTTAGGTTGTATTATTTTAGTAAGGATAGTCATTAGTTCTTTTGTGACTGCATGCCAATGAATACAAGATAAATGCTCCTATGGATTTCTCCACTCTTTCTGTATTTTGTTGAAGTGAGCCAATTCTCTTACCTTGTTGCACAGTGACTTCTAGAGCACTCACCTTTGGCACGTGGATGATGGATGGTCTGGGGATGTGCGTACAGAGTGCAATAACATCATGGCTCAGCTCGTTAGCAGCAAACACTGATGACTCTGTGGTAGCAGACACTGCCTGAGCAGCAACATGATTCCTAGAATTGCTGCTTGCATGGCTGTGTTTGTCAGAGCATCTGCTGCCTTTGAACATCTCCGCGCTGTCCTTCTCTCCCCCGTGCTTGATGCTGCTGGCTGCTACTGCCAGCGGCTGCAGGCACACGGCTGAGGTGCCCTCGGTCTTCTCCTCCTCCATAGCCAGAGGGCTTGTGTTGGGCTGGTCGAACGGAGTGTTTTCGTGTGCGCTTCCAAAGCAGGTGAGCAGGGCTGAGCAAGGGAAAGGATGCATCTTGGATGACAGGTTATCGGATCCACTTAGCCTGCTTTCCACATCCGCATAATCAACAGGCTGCATTCACATCCAGAAGAGCACCAAAAGGGAAAGCCTGGGCATGATGTCATTCCAGCCTTCCTAAGAGAGAGCACCCCTTTGTCTGCTGCCAAGACCATTCAGAGGTGGGGTAGACCTCCTGCTCTTCGCTCCAACTGAGCCCACTATGTCCTCGCTGCCGCGCTCCCCTACGGTCTGCAACGCGAAGAAGCACAGAGAGAGTAAACCCATTTGCAACCCTTGCATGCTCTTCCTTGGAGCTGTCAGCAGCTAAACAAAGCCCTCACAATAGCCCCATAACCCCGTCGGGCTATGGTTACAGGAGCGGACGCTACATCACCAGGCAGTCCTCTATCAATAGTGCCGCAGCCTCAAGTTACCTGGTGAAAGAGGCAAAAAGATAATGTAGCCCGAGCTCTCCAGCCATAACAGCATCAACACGTGTATCAGTGTCATCATAACAATAGTATAACTGGCTCCAATTACACCACTCAGGTATTTATTAGCCATAAACCCCAAATTGTTCATCTATCACTGGCTTAGATCAAAAACGTACTTTCAGGCTCTGGCTGGGCTGTTCATCATTAAGAAGGGAAAAGGAGTGACTGTTTTGGTCAGGGAGGAGAAGATGGGGTGCTGTGTGGGCACCCCACATCCTCTCCAGCACAGGCTCCTACGGCACAGGCAGGATCTGACTCCACAGCTCTTATTCCAGCCATGCAGATTGTTCCTTGCCATGAAGCATCGCCTCTCCCAGCCTCTCACTGCTCCTCCTGGCCCCCTCTGTTCCCTGGGGAAACCAGGGAAGCATCCTACTACCCAAACTCCTCATACCCTGCCGTCAGGTGGGCGTCAGGGGAGACGGTTCCTTTCTCGGCGTGCGGTGGCTACATGCTGGCTGTCAACATCAAAATACGGGGGAAGTGAGGGAAGGAGGGAGAGTTTGTGGTTAGAGCATCTGCCTCCAGGAAATCCCAGTTCCTTCTTTTTTTCCGCTTCCACAGGCTTCCTGTCTGATAGCAGAGATGTTATTTGATCTCTATCTCCATCTGTAAAAAGGAGGAAATTAATCACTTCTTTTTCCACCCACTGTACGTATCCTACCTCTTTATAAAAGGTTACAAACTCTCGAGGGCAGCAGCTTGCTCTTATATGCTTTCAAGCTGCTGGTACAAAAGATCTCCAAACATAAATGTGGCATCTACCTGCTAATAGCATCTCTAAAGAGAAGTTTTTGGTTTCAATCTTCCCCAACAAACCCATACTCTACATTTACTTCTGTAGCCTGGTTAGAGGCTGGATGTTGTTAAATGCTCGTCATAGCCTCCCTCTAACCGGGCCTTACATGTTACTGTAAGATATGACAGAGTGAAGATGTGATTCATTAAGCGAAACTCATGTTTCCAGCAGCTCATCACGAACCAAGGTGCAGAAGGTCAATGGCTAAACTGCTGTTGTGTTGATTGTCAGTGCCTGAAGCAAAACAATCTGGGGTCCCTCATTCCCCATTAACCTCGGAGTTCTCTTTGTACCCCTTCCTAACAAACAGGTCTCAAGCATCTTGTCTCAATGGCTGCTGTTGGGTTTTAGGAAGGTCCAAAGTAGCCTCCAGCTTGGGCATCAATGCATTTTGAGCTGCAGGGGCCCTTGCTGTCCTGTACCGCTCCTTGTAAGTAAGTAAGTACTACCAGGGTGGGGCGAGGACTGTACAGCTCCGGTGAGAAAGATGTACCTGGTGGCTCAAAAAAGCTTGAAAAATGCCAGGAGATAATGTGATAGTGGGGAAAGCAAACACAGAGAGAAGAAATGTGCTGGGAAAAAATGGAGATTCTGTAAGGGAAGTAAGAATATTATCTGCATTGTAGTCATGGAAGAACATGATTTTAGTTTAGGTCCATCTAGTGTCACGTGGGAGGTGAAAGCATGAGCACTGATCTTAGTATCCCCCTTCAGCAAGCACCAGGACACAAGACTGGCTGTGATGATGTTTAACATCTTCCCCTTCCTTTGCATCCAACTGGGTGGACATGGATCCCTCTGGGAGCTGACCCACTGCAGATGGCTCTATTTTGCACCACCTGGGTGCCCTGTTCTGTCCAGCACTGTCAGTGCTTGGAAGCTTTGGACTCTCTGCTTTGGGCAGCAGGTAGATGAAAGTTCATGTGTTTTTTTTTTCCTCTGAACTTTTAAATCACTTTAGTTCTTTACTGGATCTGACCTTGGATGTTTCTTTCCTTTGGTTTCTAATTTATCAAAGGTAGATAATAGTACTCTGCCTCATGGATTTTAAACATTCTGAGTTGTCCCTGTACCACAGCACTGGAAGCATGATAGGATCAATCCCTCAGATGAGGGAGCTTCTGAAGCAGAGGAACCCACAAGCCTGGATATCTATCTGAGTTTTACAGACCCCTTGAGGATGTGAGGCTGCAACTGTGCTATAAAACAAGTTTTCCCATGGGGTTTCTGGTGCCTCCTTTCAGTTTGAGGCCACGGCAGGACAATGGATACAGGCAAAATGTTCTCAAGAAATTACTGAAATATTCAGATCCTCAGAAGAAGATCAGTTTGAGTCTGGATATGAACAGAAGTTTAGAGATCTTATTTCTGGTGCAACAAGTCCCTGCTAAGTACATTTCTCTTTATTGATCCTGAGGCTTCATTAAATTGTGTGCAAGAAACTAAGTACAATCTTTGAGGATGTTTTTACTGTGCTGTCTTCAAAACTTAATTTTACAATTTTTTGAGTGTTTATATATTATCCCATGTTTGGGCTAGATGTGGTACTGCTTGGATACTTGATGCCTTTGTACATGAGAAAACTGATAAAATTATTTAACGGTGACTGTATTAAGCAATAGAGCTCAAGTGCCCTCAGCATGTCCAGAAAATCCTGGATATTGGCTGCAAAAAGGGACTTCAGCCTCTCCTTGTAAGACTTCCCCTTCAGACCCTTCACCATCCTTGTTACCCTCCTCTGGAAGATCTCTAAAAGCACATGAGAAATCACCATGAGCAAAAGAATGTCCAAAATGAAGTGGTGGAAACACAGAATAGCTGACAGCCATGAGCCCCAGCAGTCAGACATGGGCTGTCTCCTCACAGCTTGGGGCTATTTGGTTTTGACTTAAGCCAATCACACTAGCAAATGTTAGAGACACGATTCAAGGTTTATTTTGTTCAAGTAGAACTTGCACCAATACATGAAGCATGCAAACCACATTTTTATGTGCAGTGAGACATTATTAGGACAAGTGACAGGGCTCACTTTATTCCTTCTGAATTTTCTTATACATTAATGATGGACTGAAATATGCTGGCTTAACACCTCAGCAAGCTGGACTTGTTGAGTAAATGGAGGTGAATTTCAGCCAACTCTTGACCTGTCCTCAGTATTATTCCTTCCTGAGAAATTCTTTCTTCATGTGGTTGATGTTACACTCTCTCTTCAAGAGAAGAGCAGTGTGGATGGCAGAGGGACCAGCCCCCAAGGGGAGTTTTAAAGAGCTCAGCTGGACATGCAACAAGAAACCACTAAGATAGGCAATAAGATAAGGTGCTCTGTGTTTATCTGAGAAGCATAGGGATTGAGGTTAAAAAAGAAGCTGATTATGGTAGCAAAACCACTCCTTTTCTTGTACCTGCTGTTAGGCATCACTGAGGGTAGGTGACTGGGTTAGAGGAACCATTTGTCTCATCCAGCTATGATAGAGTCTGTGTTTCTGAAAGGATAAATTTAGACTGATTAACAAATAATTTACTTACTAGTAAAACAGCTTTTTAAAATGCACAGTAAACTTTTTGATCTTTTTAACTCATTTGGTGAAATTTCTAAATCTTTTGATATTTTAAGACTTAATCACAATGTGTGATGTTTGAAGAATTCCAGCTTGAATGTTCAAGCATTCAGCAAAAAATATTCTTTAAAAACAAACAAACAAACAAAAAACAAATTCCAAACTTTCCATTGGAAATTTGGATTCTGTAAATCTTGAGTGGGCCTGTTCAGTGAACTCCAACATCTTGCTCCCAGGAGGCTGCAAAAACCTCCTGGCTTGGAACACCTAGAACCCAACAGGACTAAATTATCAGGTAGTCATTGAGAGACCCCTCTGTCTTCCCAGGAAAGGTTATCCTTTTTGGGGGCTGGGAAAATGCTTATTCCCTTAAGGGATTTATGCTGTACACTGTGTAGCTGGGAAAAAAAAAAAAAACAGATAAAAAGTAAACCCAGCTGGTGGGATTTCAGAAGGTTAGAAATGAAGGGCTAAAGTCCTTTTCAACAAATTGTGCCACCCTACTGGAGAATTAAGCCAAGGATGATTCCCAAAGCTGGACGGATGCACACATGCATCCAATGTTAAAGAAAGTCATTGCTCAGGTTTTCTATTTTTGTCCATGCAACTAATATTAATTCCAAACTAAACCTGGACTTGTGAGCCAGAAGCTTTTGTAACTGCTGTGGAAATGCATTCAATGGTGATGATGATCTTTCTTTACTTAGTCATCTTCCAGGCAGGCAGGGTGCTTCCATCGGTGAAAACTTGGTAAATCTGAAGGCTTCATGGTAAATTAGTTCTCTTATAACAAGTGCTCTTAGTTTCTGAGGTGGATTTGAGCCTTCTTTGTATAGCTGGTTTTTCAGCAATTGAAATAAAACTTCTGTCTGAGCACAGGTTGTCCTTGAGACAGGAGTAGAACTTCTTCTGCTTGTAGTTTGAAGGATTCAGGATTAAAAACCATATTATGGTTCTAAAAAGTCCTTTCACGCACTAAGGACACTTGAAGCTACTGAGCCAAGTGAACATTTTAGTATAATTGACACTTTGTAAATGATCAGCTTCATTTACTTTCTGCTCATTTCTCAATTACACTACCAGCCTTCACAACTTTTTTCAATTATAGAAATTTTCCATTTTTTTATTCTCATCCACTGATATTAACATGGCATGACTGTGAGCATTATGTAAAAGAAAAGAGAAATGACAAAAACCTTCCTTAGCTTCAATGATTTTACTTAATAGAAAGACTTCTTTTGAATTTACAAATGAGTACAGTAACTGCTGTGCAGTTTTTTTAAAACACCATAGAGCTGCCCAAAGACCAGTTTATAGCAATCACCCAAAAGTCGGGTCACATTCAAGGAATAAAAAAAGGGATTATTTTGTTTATAACTGAGACTCACAGACTAGTTTAGGTGGGAAGAGACCTCAAAGCCCATTTAGTTCCACCCCCATGCCATGGGCCCAGATACTCTCCACTAGCCAGGTTGCCCAAAGCCCCATCCAGCCTGGCCTTGAACACTGCCAGGGATCTGGGGCCAGCCACAGCTTCTCTGAGCAACCTGTGCCCTTGAACCTTCATTATAAAAAAAATCTTCCTTATAACTATCTGATTGAAACCATTACTCCTTGTCCTATTGCTACAGGCCTTACTAAAAAGTTTGTCCCCATCCAAAACAGGGTGCTCAGGGAAGTGGGGGAGTCAACATTCCTGGAGGTATTTAAAAGACGTGTATACGTGGTGCTTAGGGACATGGTTTAGCCAATGGACACAGTCTGTGAACAGATTCACAGGTTCAGTGTTTGAACTGCAGTAAGGTCTCCATGGTGCCTTCTCTTCTCCAGGCTGAACAAGCCCAACTCTCTCAGCCTGTCTGCATAGCAGAGGTGCTCCAGTCCTCTCTCTGATCATCTCTGTGGCCTTCTCTGGACTTGCTGAAACAATTCCATGTCTTTCTTTTACTAGGGACCCCAGAGCTGGATGTGGTACTGCAGATGGGGTCCCATGAGAGTGGAGTAGAGGGGCAGAATCAGCTCCTTCACCTTCTGGTCATGTTTCTTCGGAATAAAAACATATCATAGGTGCCGCAGGTGCATCTCTGTACCCTCATGGGCTGATTCAGTGCCTCAAAGCTATCCTCCACCCTCCTGCTCAGCTTGCCCAGCTTGCCTTATGGATGCAGCAGATTGCCACATATGGATAAGCCAAAGGCCACTTTCCCAGCAGGGATCTTCTCTAACACCTGTGATTTTCCCAGCTTCTGCATAACTGGTGTGGGAAGGTGGGGGATCAACCTTCCCTTCGCTGGCCTGCAGCTGTGTTATTGCTCCCCACAGCATCGGGCAGGGGCTGCTCGGGTGCAAACAGAAAAGCTGACTGAACCGACTTGGGGGGGCTCATTCTCTGGCTGCTCCTTCCCTGCTCCGCCGGCTGAGCCAAGTCCCCTTCCAGTTGCACACCACAGATGGCTAATTAGGCTCATGGAGAGAGGAAATCTGCTCTGTGGCCTTCTGTGCTGGGAGTGGGCTCTTCGTTATGCAGATGAGACCCATCGCTGGGCACTTCTGCCCTTGCAGCACACAGACAAACGGAGGGAACGAACACGTTGGGGCTGGGGCAGCACAGTCCTGCCCTCGGGGACCAGGAATCTGAATTT
Source organism: Heliornis fulica (assembly GCA_013399135.1). Classification (NCBI taxonomy): domain Eukaryota; kingdom Metazoa; phylum Chordata; class Aves; order Gruiformes; family Heliornithidae; genus Heliornis; species Heliornis fulica. The sequence goes on from VXBZ01008240.1 coordinate 290,754, forward strand.
GGGCACGGGTAAAGCAGACAAATGGGACATAAAAAGAAGGGAGAGATGTCTGGGAGCAGGAAAGGTGCAACTTCTTTTCATTCCAATTGATGTATTCGCTGAACCTTCCCCATATTCACCTAAAAAATCTCATTAGTGCTATTTAACTTCAAGGCACTGTCATTCCTTCTCCTCCTTAAAACTGACTCTTGCTGCTTGACTATAATAACGGGACAATTTCCTCCCAGCACAGACTCACTCAATTCCTTTTGCCTCTGTGAGTCCTTACCCGACCAAGTCTCTGTGGCCAGCAGAAGGATCTACAAATCTGAGAGCCAAAAGGAACTGTGCCAGGTAGTCTTTACCACCCATGGGCCACAAAATCTCACTCTGACATTTCTGACACAAAGAGAAGGGCTTTTCTTTCCTTCTTCCCTCACTGAGGCTTGAAAATACACCACCATATAGGATTTCAGCTATATATTGCTCTTTGCATTCTATACACTTGCGGAACAAAACCTGGTCTTCATCTCAGCGCTGCAGTGATTTGTAAGCAATAAAGCCAGAATTGATTTAAAAGGGCAACATAGTGAGATATTTCTAAAATGTGTAATTGCATTTTGGTTTTGCATTTCCCTGTAGATCTTTTGCTGTATTATAGAAGCACTTAAAAATGCTATTTCATTTATATGAAGAAAAATACCTTTTTTTTTAATCTGTATAAAGAAGTCATTTTTCTTGTTAAGAACATTTTTATGGGGGGAGGGGGCAGAAAGTACCAAACCAATTATCATCTCACAAATTATAATTTTGGTAAATCATCTTTCTTTTTTGGGAGTCTATTTTTAAAATCTCAAAATAAAACCTGTGCTTGCAATGGCCTTGACCATAGTTAAGTGATTAATTCAAACAGGCTCCTCAATCATTTTGCTACTTTCAATTTAATTTTGGCTATGTCTGCACACCACTTGGCTTTGTTGACTTTGCAATATTCTTGCTTGATGCTTGGGAAAATGGATAGTCATGCCTCTGGCCCAGATCCTGTATTTAATCAAGAGAGAAGATCTCAGAATCGCAGGAAGGCTGAGGTTGGAAGGGACCTCTGGAGGACATCCAGTCCAACCAGATGCCTAGGACAGTCTCCAGACAGCTTTTAAATATTCCCAAGGATGGAGACTCACAACCTCCCTGTGAGATCCTCACCAGTACTCAGTCACCCCCACAGTTAAAAAGTGTTTCCTGATGTTCAGACAGAGCGTTGTGCTTCAGTCTGTGCCCAGTGCTCCTGGTCCTGTCATTGGGCACCACCCAAATGAGCCTGGCTCCCTCCTCTTTGCACACTCCCCTCAGGTGTCCATATGCACTGATAAGATGTTGTCCGTTCTCCCCGCCCTGGGACTTCTTTTCTCCAGGCTGAACAGGCCCAGCTCTCTCAGACTTTGCCCCTAGGAGAGATGCTCCAGACCCTTAATCATCTTCATTGGCTTTTGCTGGACTCTCTACAGTATGTCCAAGACTCTCTTGTAGTGGAGGACCCAGACCTTGACACAGTACTCCACATGGGGTCTCACAAGTGTGGAGTAGAGGGTAAGGATCATCTCCCTCGACCAGCTGCCAATACTTTGTCTACTGCTTCCCAGGCCACCATTTGCCTTCTTTGCTGCAAGGGCACAGTGCTGGTTCCTGTTCAACTCGGTATTCATCAAGGTTCTTTTCTGCAAGACTGCTTTCCAGTTGTGTGGCCCCCAGCACATACCAGTGTCTGAGTTTGTATGTCCTGGTGTGCAGAACTCTGCACTTCTTGCTGAACTTCATGTCCCCCCAGCTGGCCCATTTTTCCACCACGCTGATGTTGGGATGGCAGTATGATCCTTTGATGTATCAGCCACTCCCCCTAGTTTGGTGTCATCCAATTTATGACTGCATAAAATCCATCTCAAGTAGGAATGGGTGGCTTATCAAACTTCATTCCTTGAGTCCAGGAACCACAGCAATTAACTGTCAGATCGACAGCAAAAGTTGGGTACCAACTGCCTGACCCAAACCAGCGTGGGCAACTGGTGGAGGGGGCTGCCCTCCAACACCTGGGTGCCTGCCTGTCCTACCACATAGTCAGTACGGGCAGTTTCGGACTGTCAGACTGAAATGCACGTGTGTATTGATGCAATGCACTTGTTCAGTGTTTGCTTACAGTGCCTCAGCTAAACACAGATGGTGGGGTTTGCTACTGCTGCTGTGCCGGGGCTCTGCAGGCATTTCACTGCCTCAGCTCCTTGTTGACTCCTGAGAGGCAACAATCCAAAGGCATCATGTAATATCCTTAAAGCTAATTATCCAGAACGTCAGGCACTGGGAATGGCAACCCAGCTACAGAAGTTTTAGCAGAGAGTTGTCATTTTTACAGACATTCGGAAATTTTCCTAAGCACAGATGGCTCCTCACCACAATGTGCTGAGCCCTCTCTCAGCTGAGCCTGCAAGATGGTCTGTGATGGAGCTATTGCCACTTAACCTCCATACAGCTTCCACACTTCAGATTTCATTTTTCTGATCAAATCTCTAAACTTCTTTTTTTCCCCTCCCAAGCCCACAAAGGCACAGAGACAGCTCGCAGGTGCAGCTTTCCACTGCTTGACTTGCCGGGGTCGGTTTTGCTGGCTGCATGTGGCTGCCTGATTAAACAGGCAGGAATTCCCATCTCGGTGTCCACAATGGATCTAACAGCTGTCTTGCTCTTGCAGGCTCCTCTGATTTCAATGAAAATTATTTTAAATTGCTGCTTTCCCCTCACACCCACGCTTCAACTTCACGGCAGTAAAATCAGGTCATAATAAACCACAGCACGGGTGTGTTTGACTCTGCTTTCAAGAACAACTATTTGGAAAGATCAAAAGCCACAGGCACATTCAAGGTGCTTTAGGCTTGGAAAATCTGGACATTTAATTCACATGCCCCAACTTCTCTGAGGGTGACAGAGCCCTTGGACAGGCTGCCCAGAGAGGTTGTAGAGTCTCCTGTTCTGGAGATATTCAAGACCTTCTTGGACACAATCCTGCACAGCCTGCTTGATGTGATCCTGCTTTAGCAGCGTGTTGAAGATCTCAAGAGGTCCCTTCCAACCTCTACAGTTCTGTAACTCAGTGAAATGTGAAATATCAGACAAATTTAAAGTGCAACTTTGAGAATCTTATTGCTGCAAAATGTCTTTTGAAGGTGGGAGGCAATGGCAAGCCAGAGTGTGATTTAGGTGTGCAAGGGCTGAGTCAGCTGTAGGGTTGTTCAGGCTGGATGATGGAGTCGGTACTGCTATGATTAAACCCTCTGGTTCCCAGAGGCATGTGATAACCCCAAAATTGCAGATTCCACTGTAAAAAGATGTTTCTGACCCCTTGGACTTATAAAAGAGATCTGAAGACTTTCCATGGAACTAATCAGCAGTGCACTGGCATGTGGCTGTGGTTCTGCACAACTTCTAGCAGGAGAAGACAAATGCCCTGTAGCAGGGAAGGAACAGATCCTTTACCAATCACACAGCATGTGCTCCCCGACCAGTGTCCCACACTGTGCTTCTCTTCTGCTCTGCACTCCCACAGCAGATGGAGAGGACCACCCCATCAGCATCCCACTGGATCTAGCTGCACCAAGCATGGGCAGCTGGGCAAGAGGAGCAGCAGAGGCTGCTGGGCTCCAGAGGGGACCAATACAACACATTGCATATGCCCAAAGGCACCTAACCCTCCTGTTCCAACACTCTGGAGCTGATGCTGCACCAACAGCGAGAGCAGGAACAGGCAGGGACTATTAAGACAGCAGATTTTACTAAATAAAAAAGATGCCAGATTTGGCCAGCCCAGGCCGCTACTCTTGCCCTCCTCCTCCAGGATATTATTTGATTTGAGATAATTACCAATTTCATAGATGGCCTTTGAGATCCATGGCAACTGCTCAAGTGGCAGAAATCCCTCAGAGGAAAGACTGAGAGGAGGCATTGTCCGTGTTCCCGCCACAAACCTGGGTCTCTGCCCCAGAACGACCACCACTAACTTCCATGGAGTTCTTGGCTCAGCTCAGCATGCAGCCTGCCTATAAGTGACAGCCTCACCTATACACAGAAACTGTGAGCGTAGCAAGGGAGGGCAGATCCCAGCCTGTGTCCTTTTGGCAGAGCTCTCCTTCACGGCTCACTTGGCTGCAAGAGTGACTAGTGTTTCACAACTTCCTTCTCTGCCACTAACTCTATTGTAGGTGGACAAAAGGCTCTCTCTTGGCTTGTGATGTTGGGAGACAGAAGGCATCTCTTGTGCCAGACTCTCTGAAATGGTGGTCTCAGCAGTAGGGAAAAATAGCTTTTTGGGCTGCTGAGTTTGCTGGCAGCAGCAAATGTCAACTTAGAGAACAAGACAGTTCCAGAACGCTGTGGGCTGATGGCAGCTATTTCTGCATCAATTAATCGGGTGCAGGAGTCCCACCTGCTACACAAAACACTTCCGCTCCTGTGTTTTGTCCAGAGCAAATGTTTTATTTCCTAACTTTAAAACATGCCTTGAGTGCCTTTCCCTCTAAATAATTTTGCACAGGAACCTCACTCAAGCCACAGGATTATGGAAACTGCTTGGGGCATAATGTGACTTCTGACAATTGTGAGTCTATCTTGACATGCACACCTGACTCTGTGGTCACTCCACTGGCTGAGCAGACAAGAGGTCTTAAACCAGGACCTACATGTTTATATTTAAAAATACATATTCCTGGCCACAAGGAAAACTCTGGAACTCTGCAAACTTCAGGTAGTTTTAGTAATCTTATCCAGATGTACCTAGGAGGAAAATGGAGATAGTTGAGATGGTTTCAAGTAAGGTGTATTTGGCCACATCCCTGTAGTTAATACTCTGCCCTTTTATGAAGAGCTAAAAAATCTTAATAAACTGAATGGAATAAGGAACATGAATTTAACCTCTGTGACAGAGCACATCTGAAAAACAAATAACACTAAAGCAGGTCCTTTGTTTATTACTGATGTGGAAAGAACAATTTTTCTCCAAAGTTATCTATACCAGCATGAACAAGGGGAAATGGTTCCAAACTGGAACATAGAAAGTTCCATCTGAATATAAGGAAGAACTTTCTCACCGTGAGGGTGACAGAGCTCTGGAACAGGCTGCCCAGAGAGGTTGTGGAGTCTCCTTCTTTGGAGACATTCAAGACCAATCTGGACACACTCGTATGTGATCTACTCTAGATGATCCTGCTCAGGCAGGGGGGTTGGACTGAGTGATCTTTTGAGGTCTCTTCCAGCTCCTGATATTCTGTGATTCTGTGAATTACATGGCTTGGCTGATAATGAATTTCTACGTCGCTCCCTCAAAATGAGGTTATCAGTATTGTCATGGGGCTGTGCTGCCATTTTCATGGAGGAGGTGAGCACTGAAGTGCTCACATAGTAGCTGGTGGGGCACCAATCTTCTCTGGCACAGCCCTCCAGAGTTGGCCCAGCCTCCATCATATGGTCTGCTGTGGAGATCTCAGTGCTGAGACCCAGCAACCCCATCTGAAGGTAGAAAAATATCTCATCAGAAAGACAGCTGAATTAATAACTGATAATTAATAAAGAGAAGAAACTGGTGCCTCTTGGTGGTTCTAGATCTCCCTTGTTTTTTCTTGAAGCTACCTAGAAATTAAATTTTTGTATTACATGAAAGACTGCTTCCATCGTCCCTTCCTGACAGAGGAGAAAACTGCATTTAAATCTTATTTCAATCCAATCAGTTGTGATCTTTACTAGGCTCAGGTCAGCTTGGGAGATCTGAAAAGATTAGAAGACAACAGAAGACCCCTAAGTGAGAGAAGACTTGAAATGCTGGAGTAGAAATTAACTCAATGAAAGCAAGAGACGAATGAGCTGCCGCTGAAGTCAACAGAATGACATCAACAGAGATGATAGTTTCAAAGATCTGTATTTTCTGATAGCCTAAGATAATGTAAGTCCTGGCATCCATTAGCTTCTTCCATCTGCAAGACCAGAGTGTTGGCCCTAGGAACACACTCATACTGGAACTGCACCGGTGGGCAGATGGATTCATACCTCCAATTAGCTAAGGACAGCCCGACTGGCATGCAATAAAACGAGAGTGCATTAGTGTAAAATCTATTCAGAGCCTTCACCTGCTCATCAGAACGTTTCAACCACATTTGACAGGGTAATTTTCATGTAGTTTTCCACATCATTTTTAAAGCAGGTGTACCCAAATGGCTTAGAAATATATATGTATGTATATTTATTTATTTATGCATACATCCTTCTATCAGTCTGCCTATGTTTTCTACAGAAAATACTGAAAATTCACTCCAAAACGAAAGCAAGAAATTGAGTGACCTCAACAGAGGTATCTAGTGCCATTTCAGACCCTCTCTGTTGGGACATCTGGTGTGGGCAGAGATGACACAGGAGATGGACATCTTTCCAACCCAGGATAACCTAAGACATTGCAAGTGGCACTAGAGATAGATGTAAGTGACTCAAGTCCAGGTTTTCCAGGCAAGACAAGGCTGCCAAGGTTCAGATGTGAACTTTTAGGCCTCTATTAATTTGAAATATATCAGAAGTTTGTTTTTTACCATTTTTACCATTGCATTTAACCAACTGTGATCTGAGTCCCTTTTCTACTGGCATTTGATGTGGCACTGAGCTACAGAAATAACAGCATATTTCAAAGACTTCCAATGCATTCACCAGCTTGTTTCCAAGTACTGTATCTTGGTTTTTTTCACTTCTCTTGCTAGTAGAAAGCACATCTCACTTTCTCCAGGATGGGTCAGGTTACCAGAGGAAGGTTTCTTTCTGCCATTAAGGAATTTGCTGCCAGACTCTGGCTTAGGGATCAGCTCAGATCCTGCCCATCAAGACTGAAGCTGTTTACTCAGGACTCAGCATGTCATGGCTTGTCCTGCTGCCAGCCACAGCTTTCACAGTATGAGGGTGCCTGGGCTGTGCAACCCAATGTTCCTTTCTGGTCGGGTTGGAGGGGATTCTGCTCACTCACGTGGGGACACAGGGGCTTGAGGTAGAAACACCATGAACAAGCCTTCTGCTTTCCTTTTATGAGCTGCACCATAGCCATCTGCTGATCCTCTTATGCTTTCATTTTCTGTACTTCAAACGAAGCTCAGAGGATCTACCTGTATAAATATCAAATACTTCCTTTAAATAGGCAGAATTTCCTCAAGTAGTAGGATTTTCTGGTTGTGTTGCTATCCATTGTATAAATCCCTGATAGCAAGGGATTTGAGGAATTCTGAAACTAGAATAAAAGAGTTGAGAGCTCAAATTCCACTGTAATCTTCTGAAAAGTTCAGTTTACCAGAGTAAAATGAGATGGTGAAGTCCTTGGATATCATGGTGAAGTCCTTGGATATCTATGGATTTTAGCAAAGTATAATACACCAAGGTGGGAAGAGATGCATTTAGAGTAGGTCTAAAGAGCTGGAGTTTTCGTTTAACAGTTTCAAGTGTACTAGATAGCATATTCATGGCAAACTGCTACAAGCAAAGGAAAATGGAAGTTTAAGAGTTATTCCCAAACAGCGAAGACCTACAGATTATAGAATAATCTCCACAAAGTTACATGTATGTATATTTATGCCATACTGATTGTTCCCATCCTTTACAAGTGTAAGGTGAAACACTTCAATGTTTTCCTTTGTGCCCTACATTCAGATTTTTGAAAAACACAGTTTGACTGTTCTTTCCAGGATTCTGCCTTACTCAGCAATGTGTGGTGGAGAAGGTCATTGTCAGGGACCCTGCCTCCTTCCTGTGCTGCTAAGATAAAAGGCAAGAGCCTTCCAGGAAAGCCAAGATGGATTTGTGGCCAAGGAGCTGCCTGTGGAAGTTTCAGACAGTGCCAAATAATCTCCATATGAGATTATAAGATGATGTGATTTCTGGCTGCTGATGATCAACATTAGCAACTCGTGCTTCAACTGCGACTTCTGCTGGCCAGTGTTCTCCTTGCCCTGCCTAGACCAAGATTATGGCACCCCTGTACTGCTGACATCATGTGGGCAGAGCCCCTTCCTAACCCTGACAGCATAATAAGATGCCTTAAATTAACTCACCTGAAAACACACCCAAAAAAAAACCCCAAGCCCATGATTTATTTATTTTTTTTGCTAAATTTCAGTTTTCTGATAGAACTGCTCTGGGAATCAGTCACACGTCGTGTTTTGTCAGGAGACCTCACATATCAGCAACCATCAGCAGACTGAGAATGCATCACTGGAAACCCCCCCTCCAACTCCCAGCCTAAATCTTAGCAGGGTTCAGATGAAGCTCTGAGATGTGGCCAGAGAGATTTAAAGCTGCCTCACATCAATATATCTTCTGCTTGTAAATTACAAACTCTACCTGTGTCAGGCACACTTGAAATCAATGGAGAACCTAATCTCCACTCCAGTTAGGTATTGATTTAAGTACATTGACTTAAATTCAAGTATAGCAAATCAATGGAGCTCCCTAGCACTGACACAAAACCACAGGTTGAAGGTACTTCTATCAGTGTAGCTTGTCCCAAGAAAAATAATTTCAGCAGGTTTTTGGGGTTTTTTTTTGTCCTGAGCTTTCCTCAGGATATGGCTGGACAGTCACAAACAGGCATATCAGTTCCTTAAAGACATATAAAAGGTAACAGCATCACTCAAAGGAAGAATCCTCAAGGAAAGGCTGGAAAACCAGAAGGCAGCACAAGCCGTGATGTCCTGCAAAGCTCAGCTGTCCCTGTCTGCATATGGCCACGCGCAAAAATGGATATGTGAATTCTGCCAGGCTAAAACAGAGTAATTGAAGCCACCAGCAATCTGAGGTTAAATTAAACCACCATCAGGCTGGGTTGAAATTGGTCTGCTGGACCTGGAGATGACTGGATTCTATTCCAGCTTGTCGAAGAAATTTCTTGCTGGGTCTGAAGCAAAGAATATTAATAAGAAAATCAGAAGAGTGGATGCATACAAATGGTGGCAATGCATGGTATGAGGCAGATTGTTTCCTAGCAACACAGGCTTTAGGCTAGTTAGTTTTGGTTAGCGTTTTCTGACTAATAGCTGCAATTTTTATCTGTAGTGCTGCTCACTTGCCTATCTATGCTGAAAAAGAGAGAGAAAGCAAGAGAGTATGTAGGATATGATCCATCTGTGCCAGACTACATGTCTGAAAGTGAGATCTCTGTGTGTGAGGGACTCTCCAGCTCTCAAAAAAATGATGGGTGGAAAATGTCTTGAGGGATGTCCAGTCCTGCTATGTGTGAACTAGCTCACACCTGCCTTGTGCTTTAACTAAGCTAGGAAATATAAGTTTCACTTCCAGTATGTTTCGGCAGTTCCCTCCTTTGCTATATCCACCCCACAGTACCACATGTTCCAGGAATACCCCATGGCTAACTTTGCTCTCAGTATCATCAGCAAGAGACTTGACTTCACCAGCAACAGGGCAGAGCCCCTACCTGTTATTTATTTATGGATTTTGTCTGTGATGTTACTTACACCTTGTCCTCGGAGAATAATGCATGAAAACAACTTCTTGGTATGTGTGTTCATGTCCCTGTGTATGTGTACATATAGGTCTTGGCATATTAGAACCTCTGCTCACCTACTGCAAGGTAAATCAATGATTTTATCTAGAATCCTTTTCTGAAGGTGTATGGAAAATGCTTCACACTCCTAGGGTGCTACAAAATAAATTCCCAATAAAATACAGTATCTGTGACCAATATGGGCTTGATATTGGTGTCCTTGAAGTCTGATCTGGGGTTTCTGCAGGCACACTTCAGGACCAGCTCCTCAGTCAGGCTCACAAGTTCTGCTTTCTCCATACAGACCCTGGTCACTTCTCCCCAGACTGTCTGTACTTCCAGAGATCAGCCTCTTCCATCCTCCTGGAAAGCTCCAAGGATTTTAAGTCCAGAGTCCTTTCTGCAAGAGGAAAGAATGTGAGAGATGCTTTAGAGAGCACGTAAAGTCTTATGTTGTCCTTAACTCCTCTGTGCTGCCAGAGAGGAAAAAATCACCCAGCTCACACAAATGCTGTGGAGTAATTGCTGTAACAGGGAGTGCAGTATTGGGGAGAGCAGCTGCTGCACTCCACATGACATGGGTTTGCAGGCCCATGCCTTCCAGTGATCTATCTGCAACTCCAAGTAAAGCCAAGGACCAGGGCTTTGCCAATCCACGATCTCCAGAGTTGGTGTCACCAGTTCCTCTGTCTCCCTTCCTTCCCCATAGTTCAGGATCTCCACAGCTTCCCCACCCAAGAGAAAGGCTGTAGAATAAACTTTTAACTAGACACAAGAGAAATCACACAGGGCAGTGAATCGTGAGAAGTGCCCAGCCATGAGAAAAGCTTATGCCAACCCTTGAGCTTTTGTAGGTCAACAGCAGCAGATCCACAAGACATGAAGCCACTGGAAATCGAGGCCTCATTCAGTCTATGGAACTGGCTGTTTATGGCCTACATTCAGTTTTCATCTGCCGTGAAACCATGTCTGGGTAAGAGGGAAGCAAGCAGGCTTTCGACATACAAAGCAAGCAAGGCCTGATTAACTGAAGAGGGAAAAGAGACTTCACTTATTTAGGTTATTTAAAACTCTGCAGTCTTTGTTAACAGCTGCTCAACTTGAACAAGCAACCTCTCTCTGAAGGAGTCAGTGTCGTTCCCCTTCACTGCAGAGCTGGGAAAGTGCCCACCCGCATTGAGTCACCAACTCCAACAAAGCCTGCTCTGGCTAGGAGGAGAGCATAAGCTCCAAACTCTTTAGTTTTCCTGGCTTAAGCTGTAAGTAGTTGAGAGAGGGACTATTTATATCTATAAATACAAAACTATTTATTTCCCTTTCTCATTCAGTTTAGGAAGGCCAAAGAATGGAAAGAGACCCAGAAGGATAAAGGAATGCAACTAGAGAATGAGACCTCAAAGACCAGCAATTTGCTTTAAAACCTCAACCTACCATACCTGAGCTGGCCAAGGTATCTGCCATCTGCCATCTTAAGCTTTTCACAGACCTTTGGCAGGGACCTGTGGGCACTCACCATGCAAACCACTTCAGCAGTGACATCTGTGGGTGCGTTAGTGGCAGCTCCACGGGAACAGAACTGAAAAACACAGGACAGAGTTAAAGCCAAAACAAAAAAGAGGGGATGCTGCAAAGTGAAGAATACTTTCACACCTCTGGAAGCCTGCAGCAGCAGAAGGCACCCAAACATCAGGGTTGATGACTGCCACAAGCCACTTTCTAAGATGATGGGACTCCCTGTTGCATTGGGTAAAACACCCGGAAACACAGAGGGGACAGTTTCCTGCCCTACTCATAAAGGATGTTGATAACATTCAGATAAAGAATTTTCAAGATAATACTGAATGATGTTATTACTATTTGGCAGCATTTTCTTTCATTTCAAACCTACATCAAATCCTGAAAATAAGCCTCAGATTGTGTCCATCTGTCATACGTGTAAGCATAACGAATGCACAATTAAAGGAATTAATGAGTAAGGCAATACACCAATGCTTCACTCCTTTCTCATGGTAGAATTCACCCCATTTCCTACCAGCTTTCACTGCATAGAGAAGGCAAGCAGATCACATGTGGTTTCAAATCAAGGATGGGAGGCTTTTGCCTCTACTCATGGTGGATAATCACTCTTCACCACAGGAGGAGGAGGAGGTGGCTGATCAGCTGAAACCTCTGCACATCTTCCAAACTGATTCACTGCTTCTCTGCACCCCAGGGAAATCCTGTTGATTTGGCTCATTTCTTCACTTTTCACTTCTGTTCTGTCTGTGAATTCATCAAGCAGATCTTGTCTTTTTGCTCTCTGGTGGAACAGCACTCAGAGGAATAACCACTGGGCATGAGAACAGGCCAGGAAAATCCCCAAATGATAGCCTGGGAAAATCCGGACTTGAAAATACAGCGTGTGCCTTTCTTTAAAGGGTTGGCCCATGGAAGAGCTTGGTGTTGCAGATGTGTCTGCAGAAGTTGGCCTGAAACTGCTTCTCGGGGGAATGGGACTTGTCCCATGTGAGCTACCAGAAATCACTGCATCTTCTACAGTGGCTCTTCTGTGCTACCAAAAAGCAGTGCATCTTCTTCATCAGCTCTCCTGCAAAGACCTCAGGGATTCCCCTCTCACTTCCAAAGAAATAAGGAGTCCCTGCAGCACAGCTGATTAATGTCAGAATGTGAAGAGATTTTACAAGTCAAACCACCTGATTTCACAAAGCTCCTGGGGTAGGATCACCTGATATAACATATCCCAACTGTCTGGATCCCAGGTCTGCCCCAAACGAGAAGCCTTTCAGTTCTCATAAATACATGTAGCTTCCCACAGGAGGGACAGGTATTCATTCAGAGGCAGCTATTTGGACCCAGATCAGCAAAACCAGAACATCACACAGTAAAAATCACTGGGTGCCTGGGTTACCTCTGAAGCCCTGAAGCTGTCAGGAAGAACTGTGCAGTTGTTCATCAGCATTGATCCATCCCTCCTCCACAACCCCTGGCCTTTCCTGGTTTCCTGGTCTGGAAAGGTGGAAGAGGATTTCAGTGTATCTATTCAGTCATCAGCTGATGAGCAGCCAACAACTATGCTAATTTTCCCCTGTTGTAATAGGCCGTTTAGGGCCCGAGCCAATGACCAGGGAGGCTGCTGGAAAGGCTCCCACTGGTTGCAATGGCTGTCCAACAACATGCAACTGTATATGCCAAAAATTAAACACAGATCCTCCAAATTCGTTTCACACAGGCCACTGGACTGTCCTGTTACTTGTAATTATCATTATTATTGTCATTATCAGATTTGAATTAATGCCCACGAGTGCAGATGGATAGAGTTTTATTGATCAGAAACTCGGCCATTTAACTAGGACCTTTTCAGAACTCAAAACAAAGGAGAGTGGTTCCAGATGCTGCTCTTTTCCTTTTGCATCCCTACAGCTGCTGACCAGCTATGGTGTCCACAGCAAAATCTGAATTGAATGTAAAATCTATCCAAAAAGTCTTTCATACTACAACAAAGAAAATAAAAACCTTAAACTGAACAGCAGAAACTGGCAAAGCTGCCAAAGGAATGTTAACAAGTTAGCTAAAGACAGGGATCATTAAAACAAAAACAAACAAAACAGAAATGAAAAAAAAGAGAAAAGAAAGACTGCTCTGTTTTTAAAAAAATAACACCTCTAATTTAATCTTTTGGCCTCATAGATAACGGCGTGTTTGTGGGAAAGGAAATCATTCCGTCAGCGCTGCTTGGATCCCATTAACATTTTTTTAATAAAAGAATCTCTCAATCTATCACCACTTCGATCTCTGTTCAATAAAGCTAATCTTAGCTTTGGTTTTAACATGGACATTTAATTGTGTTTAATCACCTTCTGCAAAAATCAATTTAGTTGACATGATACTGACCAGGACTGGTCAGCAGAGATAAGGAAGAGCTATGTTCTATCTACTCCATCCCATTACACTCACTTCTAAGCAGGCAACTAATTAATGTGGTTATCCTCTATACACCCTTGGGATGAAGGGAAAACTACTCTTGTTGGTTACTTTGGGTTTGGTTTTTTTTTCAGATGAAGAACTCAAGAAACAATAAAATTATATTAATTCCTTGAGGTCATATCATAAATGTCTGACAGTGCACAGAATGAACTTGTTTCAAGCAGGTACCCTCATGTCTAAATCAGTTCTTTGCCTAAAATTACAGCATCTATCACTAACTAACCTGATGCTGATCATGACCTAATTTGATAGTCAGCTCTTCAACTGCTGGTGTAAACATTGCTCAGTTTTGTACTGACCTCATCCTACAGGCTATAAACATCATGTCAGGGCTCAAAGAACACAAGGTTTTCCACCCAGAGCACAAAAGTGAATTTCAGGCATTTTTTCCACAGAGCTTGCTTGGAAATTTCTGGGATTTTCTTATGGCCCTCTTAGTAGTTTGTGTCATAACTTAAAACTGCATTATTAACCATAACATTTTACATTTACAAAGCATCCTCCAGACCAGGATTTCAGTATACTCCTATTATAGTATATATAAACATATATACTGTACACATATAGTATATATAAACAGTATATTATTAAAAACCTTCATCATTCCTGCAAAGTGAATTTTACATCATTTAGGAGATGGAAAAAGGGACATGGAGAGGAAAAAGTCCAAGAATTTAAAAATAAGCTATTTGGATATTTCTCTATTATTTTCTTGGGATAAAAGAAATAATTTGTATTTATGTTACAAATTTTCAGATTGGACAAAGTAATAAAGTTGTTCAGCCAATCATGACCATCATAGATGTGCCTAGAGAAGACAGTGCCTGATGCAGTCTTCAGCAATTCTCAAAACAGCGATGAGAATATTCCCTGTTTTGTGCTTTACTAACATAGACTGTACGAGTCTGTGGCACATCCTTATCCTTATTCTGAAGAAATCCATACCTATTTGATTTTCATAATAGCCACCAAATCCTTGTCAAAGGTGACTTGTGCTAGATCTCAGTTCATTCACTGTGTTTAATTAGCCCTTAGTGTCTCCTTGGTCTTGCCATGAATAATCCACAATTGAATGAAAAGAGTTATACCAGAGTAACATGGGAGAGGTTTGTATCATCAGGAGAAGGTTGCTTTCAGGTGAACTGTGTTAGCTGGAGTCACTGACCGACTCCCTCGGGATACTTCAGCGTGGGTCAGCAGCTCATCCAGGGCACACTGACTGACATCCCAGGTACAGGGTGAAGGTTTGTTGGTTTTGGGTTGTGAGAAAAACAGATTTCTCCTACTCCGTGACTCAAGACTGTGATGTGGAGTGCAATAAAGGATGGTTTGTTTTGCAGGCACTTAGAGTTTTTCAAGAAGAGAAAGAAAACTAACATGCCTAACAAGCAAAACCAAATAAACACTTAATATGCTTTATGTCATCTAAAATATGGAAAAAAATGGGGATATTATCTGATAAGCACTCTGGTGTAAGTAAAAAAATAATAATCTGGCTACAACTTTGCTGCAAACATACTGAGCTGCCAAACAGACTTAACGCTGCAGATGAGTTGTGGCATTGCAATTACACGCTGCATTTATGCCACCTACAGGCATTAATACCAGCTTTACAGCAGGTTTGCTCGCCGAGCTTTCTGTATAGTTCATCTTTTTTTTCACTACTGTGAGAAGACTCCATAGCTGTCTGCCCTGATCCTCCACCCATAAAAGCATTCTGTTCAGCTTATTAAAAATTAACAGAAGTATTTTAATTAATCAGCTCCACTAACTGTGCCCAAAACAAGCAATGCAATTATTTGGGGGGATTTAGGCAATGATTTCGAACAGCCTCTTTTAATGCAAAAAATAAAATTAAATTTAAAAATCTCATTAATGCTTTCACGAAGGCAAGCAATGGGGTGGTACAGTGTACAGTGTCACGCTGTCTTGGGGAAGAGGCTGTTTTCAAATGCAAGGAATGTGCCACCACTGTCCAGGTCCCCGCACAGCCAGGCTGTCCCACAGAAATCCTGAGAATAGACCCATCTGGCTCTGTTCACATCCTCAGGCCAGGGATGATCAGAAGCCACAGTCATACAGCTGCCATCTCTAGCCTCCTCGGAGCTTAATTTCCTGAGAATTAAGTCAGAACACACACAAGATAATTAAAAGAAGTTCTCTCATCCTTCTTCCTTCTCCCTAAGGGACTTTTTAGAGTATATACTATTTACCAGATGCAAAGCAGCCTGTTTTTCAATGGAGATGCTTGCTCCCACTTTAAGTAACTCAGCAGATGTTATTGTTTTGCCATAATCTCTGTGATTTTCCTACAGTCAGCCTGCTACAGAAAGTTCCAGGGGATCCCTTTTTGCATTAAAGCCTCTTGGGCTGCCTGCGACCTCTTGGTATGGAAGAAGCTTGGTCAGGCTCATGTGTTACTGTGCTAACAGCTGGTATGATGGTGGCAGCGACGGTTGAAGGGTGTGCCACAGACTGGGACAGAAGGGGCAGCTCTGATGCTGTGAAGGTCTGGGCCCTTGATTTGTCAGCTGGGAAATAATGCCAAGTGGTGTCAGCAGAGTACCAGGCTAAATCAGAGGGGAGTTTGTTGCAAGGGGAGCATGGTGGGCTTGTTTGATGTAGGTACCTGGGGATGTGCAGGACTCCAGTCAGAATGGGTCTGGATTTCTCTCCCAGAGGAATGAAAGATTAAATTCTCCTGCATCCTGAGCCAAGGCTGCTGCTGGGACCAGTGTTTGCCTCCTCAATCCCACCTTTAATGAACAACAAGCATATTAGGGCTTTTGCTTACTTACAGAACTGACATTGTTCTGTAAGTAAGCAAAAAACATAGCAGGGCAGCCTCTTCCACTTTTTAGAAGTGGGTTGTTCACTCCATCACTCATCTCATTCAGGCTCAGTGCAACCTGGACTTTCTTTGTAGCTAAGGACAGCACCCAAGAAGACAGGAAAGGCAGAAAGGACTTTCTGCTCCTCAACAGAGGCTGCCACAGGCCCTTGCTAAGGCACTACTTGCTGGCAGGATTGCTTACACCTGGAAAGACCATTAACTACTTTGGTGAAGAGAAGCAGAACTTCTGTGTGTCCTTCCTGGTGTGCTGATGACATAACAACAGCTGGAAAACAACCATAGATGAGCTTAGTTGTGTAGCTGTTAGCAGTGAGGCCACAAGACCTTTCCAAGGCGCAGATTACACATACCGGTCTATTGTCATAAATTATGTGACTGCTAAAAGGATCTGGGAGAAAGCACAGGGAAAAGGTTATTGGATGGTTTTTATACTAAGGGTTTCTGTTCTCCTTGACCCTCCTATCTTCAGTGTCTCTTCTCACACTCCCTCCATCTTTACCCTTGACAAAAGCATCACATCCAACTTCACTTTCTTCTACAGTATCTTTCTCCAGTTCCCACAAATCTCTCCTGTTCACCTCCACCCTTCTTTTACAGAGACTGTTTACAAGAGCATGTAGTGACAGGACATAGGGAATGGCCTTAAGCTGAAGGAGGGGAGACTGAGATTAGATATCACGAAGAAATCCTTCCCTGTGAGGGTGGTGAGGCCCTGGAATATGTTGCCCCAAAAAGCTGTGGCTGCCCCTGTATCCCTGACAGGCGAAGGAATGGGGCTTTCAGGCCAGGCTGGATGGGGCTTTGGGCAACCTGGGCTAGTGGAGGGTGTCCCTGCCCATGGCAGGGGGTTGTAACTTTGAGGTCCCTTCCAAGCCAAAGCAGTCTGGGATTCTAGGAGTCTGAGATTATTCTCTTTTAGTTCCTCCATTTACAAGAGGTGGCGGATAGGAGCTAAAATTTGGACGCACTTCAAAGGTATTGTTTTTCCATTGTACAAGTTCCACCTTTACCACCACTGCGATCACCTCCTGAGCACAGTGTGCCAACAAGCAGAGCTCCAGCCTTTGGTCAGACTTCACCCAGCTCACTCACTGAAAGGAAGATTGTCCTGTAACTCAGGACACGAAGAACCAGTGTAGGGAGACAAAATCTCTTTGTGATGTCGGGAATTCCTTTCGCCTCCCTGTGATCTTGATTCATTCAATACTTCAACATACCATATATAAAGCAAGGGTACAACCTTCACTTCACCATGATGCACTGCATGCATTTTGACTTGTGATGGAAACACAAGGCAGCTCTGCCCAGGATGATGCGAGTTGGTGAGAATGATGTTAAATTCTCCCAGGATTGATTAAAATGCTTCTTCTTTTCCCCCGTGGGAGAGTTAGGATGGATTTCTCAGGAGCAACACACTGAGCCACTGAACTTTGTTTTCAGACATTGGTTCCAACAGTGTGCTCTTGCAGCTCAGAAGGCCAACAGTAACCTGGGCTCCATCAGCAGAGGGGTGGCCAGCAGGGACAGGGAGGGGATTGTCCCTCTCTGCCCTCAAGAGGCCCCATCTGTAGTACTGTGTCCAGACCTGGGACCCCCAATTCAAGATGTGGAGCTGTTGGAGAGGGTTCAGAGGAGGCCACAAAAGTGATCGGGGGCTGGAGCACCTCCCTTATGACAGGCTGAGGGAGCTGGGCTTGTTCAGCCTGGAGAAGGCTGTGGGGGGACCTCACAGCAGCCTTCCAGTACTTAAAGGGAACATATAGACAGAAGGGGAATCATGTTTTTACAAGGGTAGATAGTGGTAGGGCAAAGGGAATGGATTGAAGCTGGAGGAGGGAATGTTTAGATTGGATATCAGGGGGAAGTTCTTCACAGAAAGAGTGGCGAGGTGCCGGAACAGGCTGCCCAGAGAGGTGGTGGATGACCCATCCCTGGAGGTGTTCAAGGCCAGGTTGGATGGGGCCCTGGGCAACCTTGTCTAGCCTGGAGGTTGGTGGCCCTGCCACAGGGGGGTTGGAACTCGATGGTCCTTGGGGTCTCTTCCAACCCAGTCCAGTTTGTGGACCTGTGACGCCTGGTGACGTAAAATCAACGCTACACCAACAGCCACGGCACGTGCACAAATGCCGTCACGGCCTCCCCGTGCCTCGCTGCAGTTACTGACAGACGCCTCTGACGTCAGACTCGCGCCCAGCGCAGACGCGACGCAGGGCGGGACGACAACAGCGCGGTCTCGGGCGGATCAACTCCATTCCGCGCTCCCGGCCTCTGTGCCGCCGCCATGCTTGATGACGTCCACCCCTCACATTTTCTCATTGGCTGCTTCGCCGATGACGGAATTCCCAAGTGCGCCTCGCCGCGCTTCGGCTTTGCGTGAGGGCGCCGCGAGGGAGGAGAGCGGCGCGGCGCATTGTGGGGTGGCCATGGCGGCTATCGGCGTCCACCTGGGCGCCACCTGTGCGTGCGCCGCCGTCTATAAGGTGAGGGGACGTTGGGTTCGGGTAGAGGTTTCTGTTCGGGAGGGTTGTGGTGGTTTCTGGTGCCTCACGGTGCCTGCGGGCTCACGGTGCTGCTTCTGTCCGCAGGATGGCCGCGCCGATGTGGTTGCCAACGACGCCGGGGACAGGGTGACTCCCGCGGTGGTGGCGTTCTCGGAGAGCGAGGAGGTGAGGCTTCCCTCTGTCGAGGCGGCTGGGGAGAAGGCAGCTCTGCCTCTGCTCACCGGCTTGTTTCTGCTTTCATTCAGGTCGTGGGATTAGCCGCGAAGCAGAGTAGGATAAGAAACATCTCAAACACTGTAGTGAAAGTAAAGCAGATCCTCGGACGAAGGTAAGAGAACAGGGGGAAGGTCTGATTTATCTGCTAAAGCTGGCCAGTTCTGGGCCACCTGCTACAAGAAGGACATTGAGGTCCTGGAGCAGGTTCGGAGAAGGGTAACCAGGCTGTTGAAGGGTCTGGAGAACAGACCTTATGAGGAGCAACTGAGGGAGCTGTGGGTGTTTAGTCTGGAGAACAGGAGGCTGAGGGGAGACCTTATCCCTGCCTGTAATCTTCTGAAAGGAGGTTGTAGAGATGTGGGTGATGGTCTCTTCAGCCAAGTGACAGGTGATAGAACAAGGGGAAATGGCCTTAAACTGTGTCAGGGCAGATTGAGATTAGATGTTGAGAAAAAACTCTTCACTGAAGGAGTTGTTGGGATGTGGAACAGGCTGCCCAGGGAGAGGGTTGAGTCACCACAATTCCTGGATGTATTTAAAAGACAGATGAGGTTCTTAGGGATTTGTTTTAGGAGAGGACAGGTGCAGTTGGACTTGATGTTCTTAATGGACTTTTCCAACCTTGTGAAATGTGGTATAATCTCAGGACTAATATGTAAGGACTCTTAATCTAGTGTGAAGCTAACTTGACATTATCAGGAAGGTATGTCAGATCCTAAAAACTTGTTACGCTATCACTTCTTGTTCTATGATTCATTCCAGCAGTTCAAAGATTATTATAAGTGTAAAAGATATTTTATGGCTGAATTTGCCTGAGAAAATCAAACTGAAGAATGTGGTAATAAGTTCTATATATACTTAAGTTTTTCAAGTCTTCTTGTCACCAGGGGTTTTCCTGTAGCTGAAATCCCCTGTGGTTTTATTTGCATGAAACTATGTATTGTTTTGCTAGGTGTTGATGTAATGCCTGTTGAGTGTGCAGTTAGAGCTGGGTCAGTTGGTGCTAGCAGTCACTGCAACACTAGAACTAAACATCAGAAATGAGACAGAACTTTTCAGTGATAACCTAAGTGTGTGTTACAGCCCTTCCAGTGAAAAGAGTTGACAAGATTATGTCAATTCTGATGTATTAAGCACTTTTCACATGCAGAACTATGCAGTAGAGGATTAAGGATAGTCAGTTTAGTGCTGTTACAATGCAAGTGCTGCTAAAATATTATAGAAGGGTTGTTTGGGATAGCAGTTTAAAAGAATGTGTTGGGTTTTCACTAACTAATTGTTATTTTTGCTACAACTAGTTTGGCTCCAGGATATCAAAGGATGCTGGCAGTCACAACTTTTGGTTTTTCTTGTGACTAACTACTAATTTTCTGTGCAGATGTATCTGTAGAGTGGGAACAGGAATTTCAGTTGGAGTATAGCTTCATGTGCTGGAGACTTTAGAAAGCCTATCAGCAAGACAAGTGTGTTCAGTTACCTTTAAGAGTACAATTTATTTTGAATTTGTCTTGACAGTTCTGGTGACCCCCGGGCAGAGAAATACATTGCAGAAAGCAAATGTTCAGTGAGTATGATATAGGGATTTTTGTTCTTGTTACTAGAATTTATATTTTACAATGTTGTCCTTGGCATTGTCGGTACCACACTGTGTTTGTGTTCCTTAGTGATCAGAAAGCGTTAGATGTGGTCTGTTTACTGCTGTAGAGAATGTTTCTTGTGTTATAAAGTTGAAAACATCGCTGTGTTCTGAGATTTGCCATATAATATCCAACTGATAAGTTACAGGTATATCTCTTGGTCATTCTCAAAAGGGATGATTCTTACTATGTTTGGGTAATAGTGTGGTGGCACTTCTTAGCGCTGGTAGAAGATGCTCAGGTTGCAGCATCTTGTGACAAATGCTGAACCACTTGATTAAACTCAGTATTTGATTTAGGTAATACTGTGCTTTTTGCTAGAAACCTTTTTGCAGAATGTACCCTGGAAATTACCTTTTTAAAGAACAAGGTTTTTGCTGGTTTTCTACTGTATTGGAATGCTTCTATAAATAGTTGATACTTTTTCTTACACAGTATAAGCAGGCAAGTATTTTTGCTCTAATAGTCCCTTTTATACTAAGGAAGACTTCTTAATAGTAAAAGAAAGTCTGGAGCCTTTTAAGTTCACATGAATGTCACTGTTATGTGTTGAATAATACAAGGGATCCTTGCAAGCTTTGATAAGCATCTTGGAAGCATTTATTACTTTGTAATAGAGTACTGCTGCAGACAGCATTTACAGTCTGGTGTGCTTTACTTTGAACAGAAACAAAATTAAACATTTTTCCTTGTTAATAACTAAATTACATATTTAACAATGCTCTGTTGGCTTTGCTTACAGGTAATTGAGAAGAATGGAAAACTTCAATATGAAATAGATAATAAACTTATTAACCCGGAAGATGTGGCAAAACTGATTTTCAGTAAAATGAAAGGTACTTAAGTAAAATAATAACATATTTTTGCTTAAGATTTTCCCCATGTTTTTAAGATATATGGAGTTGGGTTTTTTTGCTTTTAATCAACATGCTTTGCCTATATTTATCAACAGAAACGGCTCAGTCTGCGCTGGGTTCAGATGTAAATGATGTCGTTATCACTGTACCGTTTGATTTTGGAGAGAATCAGAAAAATGCCCTTGGGTAAGAGGATTAAGATTTTTAAGTTGTCAAATGTGCCTAACACAGACCAGCTGACACATCAGCAAGGGGAATTCTGGTGCTGGACTTCAGCTTGTGACTGCCAGCCAGAACATGGGGATATTAACTGAATTGGGAAAATATGAAACCAGGAGATTAAATCCTGACTTTACCAACTTTTTGTGGAATTCACTGTTGTAATCAAAAAGAAATTCTGAATCAGTTGAAGTGAAAGATAACTTTAGTATTATCAAGGATGGAATATTGTTTCAGTTGTGTTATTTCTAGCAGGTGTGTTATTTCAGTGTCCCCTTGGAAGTGCAAACATATCTTAGCATGATTCCATAACTTCCCGTCCATCTGTACAACAGTACTCACCAAAGAAATGCTTTTATCTGACGTTGTCAAGGATTGTTTTATTGGAGAGCAGATACAGAATGTACACTACAGTTTTACTAGTGTTCTGCCACACAGTTTCAAAATAACTTTCAAGTAGAGGCAGCAACTTGCAGGGTGGTCCCAGAGTTACTGAAGTTTCAGGGAAACACGTAAAGAAAATGTTAGAAGTGAGATGCAGTGGTTCAGTTTGGGAGTAAAATAAATTTCCCTAAAATTATATCTGGTGAAATAATGTACCAGGAATGTTGTCAAGATAAACCACATCTACTGCCCTACCATCATTAATCCACCTGACAAGTGCCAGACCTGAAGGTAAATTATCAGGTTTGATGGAGGGTGGTGCTTTTTGCCTTGTAGTTGAGGCTTTTCTTGTTTGTTTTCTATGGGTTATGTAGGCTGATATGTCAGTGTATTCTTTGCCAGTAAGCACACAGCAGATCCAGCTACCTGAAGAACACAATAGTGACTGAGCTTCTTGATACTTTTCCAGTCATTTGGCTTTGTTAATACTGGCCTGTAACCAAGTTATTGGTGGCATATGTAGTTCAGAGGAAAACTTAATGGTGTATGTGACTGTAGTGAAACCATTAAAGTAAAACTAAATACTGTTATGTCTTATCACAGAGAAGCAGCTGCAGCTGCTGGATTTAATGTTATGAGATTAATTCATGAACCGTCTGCAGCTCTCCTGGCTTATGGAATTGGCCAAGATTCGCCCACTGGGAAAAGGTAAAATCCTAGTATTTTACTGGTTAAATTTAAGTTGCTGTGCTTAAATACTGAGAAATCTTACATGCTGTGTTGCCTTAGGAGTCAATACAAAATTAAGTCTGAGGCTTGTTTTCCTTTTTTTCTTTCCATAAGGGTAACAGTGGTTTAGAAGTTGTAAATCCAGTGTTTTAAATACCTTTGGTGTGTTTTAGTTTTTTTAGAATTGTCTCTAAAGGCTTGTCTGCAGATTCTGGGGGTTTTAATGAGCTAATTGGCTTGAGGAAAAATGTATCCCTCCTTCAGCAAATTTTGGCATGGCTGTTTAATGCTGGGACATGGGGTCACCTTACGTACACTAGAATAGCTAAAGCAGAGTTCCTGGTCTCCACAGATGCACTGGGTTTCCCTTATTCAGGTAATACACAATATTTTCAAACTAGCAAAGACTGCTGTCAGTGCAAACAGATATCTGTTTTTCTTTTTGGCTGCTATTTTTTATCCTTCTTGTTATTGCCTGTGATCTCAAATGCAGTGTTCAATTCTCAGTTGTGTTGTAGGAAAAATATTTGCTACTTTCACAGTAGACCAAATTTTGTTCTTCAGCAGTCACTGCAAGGTACTCAGTGATACTGAGATGTTTTAAATCAAATACCCAAATCAAAACCACTTGACAGGACTGACTAAAACCTGCAGTATGCTAACTGATGGTCAGCTTTTTAGGAAGCTTGTGTCAAAGTAAACATAATTTTGAATGGCTTCTTAATAGTACTTTCTCTTTTTGGCAGCAATGTGTTGGTTTATAAACTTGGTGGAACATCACTTTCTATCACAGTCATAGAAGTAAACAGTGGAATATATCGTGTGCTTGCTACAAACACAGATGATAGCATTGGTGGAGTTTGCTTCACTGAAGCTCTAGCACAGCATCTAGCTTCTGAATTTCAGAGGTAGGTTTTGAATTCCAAACATCCTGTCCTTGGTGTAGAAACATCTTCATCTGCTTGCATTAAAAGAAATAATATAAAAAACATATTAGGCTGCTGGATGTGGCATTCAGTCTATGACTGAAATGGCTCAAGTGAAGATAAAGGAACAGTCAGTTGTTGAGAAGACAAGGAAGAAGATGGGAATACTGTGTTTTGGATAGATGTTGTCTGAAGTTGGGTGTTTAAGTGTAAGGGCTGAGCTATGAACTGTTCTGTGTTTGGAGTGATGCATGTGACTACAGGCTGCTTGTATGTTTAAACTTTTGGGATGGCAGTGAATTCACCTGGGTGGATTGTGTTTGGTTTTTTTAATGATGTGAAGAACAGTTGTTGGTTTGAATCATCAGACTGAAGTTGGTATGACATGTCATCCTGTGATGAATAAAACAAATGCACACATTACTGTTACCTCTGGTGATTTTGAAGTGTACTACTGCCAAAGACACTTTTTGGATGAAATCCACTGGGATTTTTGATATTCTGTTTCTTATTGTGCAATTAGAATCAGTGAAGACCTTTTCTTGCAGTCACTTACAAGTTTTCTCCATTTGAGAAACTGTTCAGGCAGACTTAAATCTGTAATACTGAGTTCAGGTGACTCTGTACAGCCTTGAGATTGAAATACACTTCTGTTCTTTGAGTCTTGAATAGTAGTATTAGAGATAGAACTGAAATGCCTGCAGAAAGCAGCTCAATAGTTTTAACATGTTTTTTTTTCAGAAAGTTAGCCTTTCTAAACTATTAGTTCTTCTTTTATGATTTTTCTTGTGTGTTTTTTTTTTATTTATTTAAATTTAGGTCTTGTAAACATGATATTAGGGGAAATGCCAGAGCCATGATGAAGTTAATGAACAGTGCTGATGTTGCAAAGCACTCATTATCGACCCTGGGAAGTGCAAACTGTTTTGTAGATTCATTATATGACGGATTGGATTTTGATTGCAATGTGTCCAGGTAAAGCAAATCTTGAAGTTACTGCTTTTATATAAAACTGTGCTTGAAATAATCCCAGTTGCTATTTACACTGCTTGGTAAAGTTCTGGTTTTGGTGTAATTAATTTTAGAGATGTAACATAGACTAGCTTGTTCTGTTCCACGTTGCTGGATCTGTTAGGATGTGATCTCTAGTAGTTAGGGTAGTAACACTGACCGTGCTGCCCTAATGGTTACAAAATAAAATCCAGAAAGGAATAGAGAGACCCCATCTTTTGAGTGAAGTTCTTGTTATTATTTCTTACTGTTATTACACAAGGAGGTAATTTGAGCTTTGTGGCCAGGACATTGAGGGAGTTAGTTCTCACACTCTCTCTAATTTAATCTCATGAGACCACAACTGGAGGACTGTGTCCAGCTCTGGAGTCCACAGCACAGAAAAGACATAGAGCTGTTGGGAGTGAGTCTTGAGGAGGCCATGAAGATGGCTGAGAGCTGCGGCACCTCTCCTATGAAGACATGCTGAGAGTTGGGCTTCTTCCACCTGGAAGATAGAAGGCTCTGGGAAGACCTAATTACAGCCTACCAATACTTAAAGGGGTCCTACAGAAAAATGGGAGTGGGACTGTTCACCAGGGAGCATAGAGATAAGACATGGGGTAATGGCTTCAAGATGACAGAGGGTAGGTTTGGATTATATGTTAGGAAGAAGTCCTTCCCTGTGAGGGTGGTGAGGCCCTGGCACAGGTTGCCCAGAGAAGCTGTGGCTGCCCTGGATCCATGGCAGGGTTCAAGGCGCGGCTGGGTGGGGCTTTGGGCAACCTGGGCTAGTGGAGGGTGTCCCTGCCCATGGCAGGGGGTTGGAACTAGATGATCTTTGAGGTCTCTTCCACCCCAAAGCAGTCTGGGATTCTATGATAGGTGTTATGGAAGCCTTAATATTGCCTGTATTTGATAGCCAGAGTAGAAAGATATTTTTTGTTGGCATTGTTCTGTTCCACTCTGTCTTATCTCTCCTGGGATGATCTTACTGAGATGTTTGATTGCTCTTCCAGGCAGCTGCAGCTTTAGCAAAAGGAAATACTTTTCCATTCCAGAACTGTGTTGCAGTTGGATCTGGTAAAATAAGTGTGTTTGCAAGTGTGAGAAGCAATGCTGTGTAACTTGTTTTGGGTAAGGATGCTAGTTGTCTGGACTGATGTTCCAGAATTGGACTTGTTGAGTTTTTACAGACTAAAACCTCCTCTTTGTGATTAAAGAGATCACAGCAAGCACAAGTTTTTGTTTTTCAGTTTGCTTAACCTACTCCCTGTGGAAATAGGGACACAGCTTGATTTGCCTCTGAAAAGTCAAGAGCTATGTTCAAGTCTGTCTCAGTTTTAAAGATGATGAAGCAGTTCCAAGATTTTATTGGGGGTTTTTTTGTTGTTTTTTTTTCACTTGAGTCAAGATGACAATACTACTTGTCTAACACACTGAGAAGGATGAATATATTCCCTGTAGGTGTCACTGATGGGCTCAGTAGCACAGTTTTTAATTGGTGGTATGAAAATAAAATAAAATCATTTAGACTAATAATTGGGATGTATGTTATTTTGGTTTTTTATTATTTAATGAATCATTTAGTAGTAGTTATAGCTAGAGAACAAAGTTTATTCCAAAAATTAGTTTTCTTCTACTTCAGGTATTTGTCTCTAATGGGTGAGATGACACTTCTTGAATTGAGTTTGGTTTTGTTGTTTTTTGTTTTTTTTTTCCCTAGGGCCAGGTTTGAACTTATCTGTTCTTCACTCTTTAGTAAATGTGTGGAAGCAATTAAAAAGCTTTTGCAGCGAGTTGAATTTACAGCAGATGATATTAATAAGGTAATAAAAGCATATTATGGACAAGTAATTTCTATATTGCTCCACAAAGATATTGTTTGAGGCCTGTTTTCCTTACAGACTGAGATAATTTTGTAATGTGACATGTTTTTTGCTCAGATACAACAAGGTAGACTGGGGATCTCTGATCTTTTTTGTTACTAAGTATAAGGTAAACGGTGTGTTTTTACTGTTACATATTGAGTAAATGGTTTCTCCCTTTGGTGTGTTTGTGTAAATCTTGGTAGAGCCAAGGACTAACTTCTTTTAAGTCTAGTGTATATAGACTTTCTTCTGTCACTTTCTTCTCACTGACCTTTGGATGGGGCTTACTGACACTTCTGAAGAAAGCTGGAGTTTCAACTTTTCTTTCTGATGAGCTGAATGAAATACCTTAATGTCTGTTAGCTGCCTGTGTCTCTGTTCTGGCATCTAATACGCTTTAAAGTGTTTTTTTTTAACTTAAAAAGGAGTGCTTTACTGCAAAATATGACAAGTAAAATAGTAAATACTACTAGCTTCTTGAAAACATGTTGATTTGGTAGAAGAGAGTAACTTCATCTCAATTCCTGTGCTCCTCTGTGTGGTAAGTATCACTGCTTTTATTGCTGATGGAATTGGCACATAAAAGTATCGGCTAACTTTTTTTTCCCTTGTAGAATTTAAGGATACCTGATGCTATTTCAGAGTCTTAATTGATGTTTGTTGCGCTTTCTGGGTTTTCATTGGTAGGATAAGTAAATATCCTAGGCTGTTCAAAGATGGACTGGTTTTGTGGTGCTGACACTTCTTAAGTGACCTGATGTCCTGTCCTGGCAGGCTTTAATGCTTGGTGGGTCAATGTACACTCTAAATATAAAAATAAATAAACCTAATATTCAACTATTAAGTTGGGGTTTTTTTCCATGAAGAGTGGGGATTAGTTCTGTTTCCAGATCTGGCTGACCTCGCAAAGTTAATGTAATAAGAAAAGGATTTTAAGGTGGGCTTTTTTCTTGATATTGCTGTAGTACCACTGAGTGTCTTATAACATGGGTGATGGAGTAGCATGTGCTACATGTTGCAAATCTGCAGCCAGTACCAAAATAAGGGAAGCAGTCAGTACCACCGTTGGTTTAAGCTCCTGTTCTGAGGAATGAAAAGAACATAATGAAGATCAGCAAAGCAAATGGTCCTAGTATCTAGGATGGAATAATCCCATGCAACAGGACAGGCTGAGGGCTGGTAGAAAGCATCTTTGAAGTAAAAGATGTGTGGGTTCTAATAGGTGGTAAGTTTAATAGCAGTCAGTAGTGTGCCTCTGCAGCAAAGGTGGTCAGTTGTGTGCTGGGCTATTACAGCGAGGGCGTAGCTGTGGGTGTAGGAAGGCAGCCATTTCCCTCTTCGGCACTTGGATAGAATGTCCAAATAAAATCTGTTAATTTTAGGGCCTTGTGGGAGATGAAAGGTGCTGGCCTGGAGTCAGGTCAGTTGGAGGACTACCAAGATTTGGATCTGAAAGAAATCGTGTACAAAAAGAGGCCAAGAGAGATGGATTTACTCACCCTTGAGAAGAATCATAGAATCTTAGAATCATAGAATGATTAGAGTTGGAAGGGACTTCCAGAGGTCATCTAGTCCAACCCCCCTGCAAGAAGCAGGGACACCCCCAACTAGATCAGGTTGCTCAGGGCCTCATCCAACCTGGCCTTGAATGTCTCCAGGAATGGGGCATCCACCTGGGCAGCCTGTTCCAGTGCTCCACCACTCTTACAGTAGAGAACTTTTTTCTAATATCCAATCTAAATCTCCCTCCCTCTATTTTAAAACCATCACCCCTTGTCCTGTCACAACAGGCCCTACTGAACAGCCTCTCCCCATCTTTCTTGTAGGCCCCCTTGAGGTAGTGGAAGACTGCTATAAGGTCTCCCCGGAGCCTCCTCCAGGCTGAACAGCCCCAACTCTCTCAGCCTGTCCTCATAGGAGAGGTGCTCCAGCCCTTTTATCATCTTTGTGGCCCTCCTCTGGACCCTCTCCGACTGGTCCATGTCCTTCTTATGTTGGGGGTTCCAGAACTGGACACAGTACGCCAGGTGAGGTCTCACGAGG
This sequence comes from Heliornis fulica, assembly GCA_013399135.1. Classification (NCBI taxonomy): domain Eukaryota; kingdom Metazoa; phylum Chordata; class Aves; order Gruiformes; family Heliornithidae; genus Heliornis; species Heliornis fulica. The sequence continues at coordinate 319,506 of VXBZ01008240.1, forward strand.
AGGAGAAGAGAAGGCTCGGTGAGGATCAGTGCTGCCTGCTGTTACTGAATAGGAAGGCATGCATGAGACAAATCTGGCCTAGTCCTGCCAGAAGGCTGAGTGGTAAGCAGCACACACTGCAACCTGGAGAGTTTTAGATACCAAGAAAAGAATTTGTAGTGTGAAGGCGATCAAGCACTGCAACAAGGGCCCACAGAACCTGTGGTGGAATCTGTATCTGTGGAAAACAGGTCTGAGCAGCCTGTTGTAGCTGAGTGTGTGCTGGGCAGGAGGCTGGACAAAATGTCCTCTGGAGGGCCTTCCCAACCTGATGTTGTTTTATGGTGAATTCCTCAGTTTCTTCAAATGTTACTTCATCTAGTTGATGCTTACTGTACAACACACTTCTTAAAGATACTATTTCAAACTCACAAACTTTTTTTATCTATAATTAAAGGAAACAGCAACAGAAGTCAGCAAAGATGGCATCAGATTTTATCATCTGTGTTTGCTGAAATAATATTCCCCCAGAGCAGTTTTCATTCCTGTATTTCAGGTGGTGACTTGTCTGTTATCTGTTGGAAATCGTGATTTGAAATTATTAAAACGTGTTTTCCAGGTAGTTCTCTGTGGTGGATCTTCTCGAATCCCCAAGCTACAGCAGCTGATCAAAGACATTTTCCCAACTGTGGAATTACTGAATTCGATTCCTCCAGATGAAGTTATTCCCATTGGTGCAGCCATAGAAGCAGGAATTCTGCTAGGGAAAGAGAATCCTTTGTTAGAAGAAGAAGCACTTTTTATTGAGTGTTCTGCCAAAGATATTCTTCTCAAGGTAAGGCTAAAATTATTTATCTTAAATTTTTACTGCTGTGATGAATACACAGCAGTACATCTGTGTGATTTATGTTATAGATTTGCAGTATGTGGTAACTTAGGTGTGTTGACAAAAAATTGACCGGAAAGCTTGATTGATTTTTTTTAAAATGGAGATAGATTGTGTCTTTGCTGTGTTATAATAGCTGGACTCCTTGTAGGAATATCAGTGGTTATTTTATTTGTGATAAATCTTGGATTTCTTTGCTTATGAAGCACTGTAGTAATACTTCTGGCTTACTAAAGTACTTAAAGGCATCAACTTTTTTCTTTCTTTTTAAAGGGAGTAGATGAGTCAGGAGCTGACAAATTCACAGTGCTGTTTCCATCAGGGACACCACTACCAGCTCGAAGGCAGCACACCCTGCATGCTCCAGGAAACACTTCTTCTGTGTGCCTTGAACTATACGAGTCACTGGGGAAAAGTCCCATGAATGAGGAAGGCAAATTTGCACAGGTGAGTATATACGTATTCATATTCACTTTGAATATCAACCAACTGCAGGTGGATCTGAAAACTTAAACCCAACTAACTGCACCCCTACCAACAGTTCTTGTTCAAAATTAGAATGGTGTGTGTCTCTTTGGAAAGTCAGACACAGACAGCCATTTAGATATTCAAAAAAGGAAATATCAATTCCTCTAAAGCGTGCTTCTGTACTTCCCAACATATTTACAGAATGGCTATCTGAGTCTGAACATTCAGCACTGCTGTACTAGGCTCACCTGGAATGTGAGATCACTAGCAGTCATTCCAGGGGTGTACAGATCTCCCAACACCTTGAAAATAAAACTGCTGGAGGTAATGATGTAGGTAGTATATGTACTGCTGATTATTTCTGGATCTTCCTAGATTGGCCAGGATCTTGCTATTAAATATATTGGATTTTCACAGTGGTAAGAAGATACATTTAAACCCTCACCCAATATAAAGATAATTGAGTCAACATGTTGAAAGAAGTGAGCTTGTTTAAAGCAATGATGGGTATACTTCGGCTTCAGTGTATTCAAAGCATCAGGGAGGGGACAGGAGTGGATGAAATAGTTTTGTTTTTTTTTTCCAGTATTCCATCTATCACTCCACCTTGATGTTCTGCCCAAAGGCCTTTAAGGGGAAAGGATGTTACTTAATAGTTATGGAACTGATTTGAGTAAAGGAACATGCTCAGTTCTTATTGGAGTCTGTGGGAATTATTGGTACTCTAGCTATCTTGGTGAGAGGTACAAAACCACTGGAATAGTAGTGCAGATAGCTAAAAAATACATAGATTTGCAGCACAGATGAGTGAAGCCCATTAGGATGTGCTTTGATGTTGAATTACTAGTATTAGATGCCAAACAGAATGAATTGCATACCCTAGCTATGGTGTCACTTAACTGCTGTTCAAGGATTTAGAAAATTTTGTAATACAATACTATTTTTTCTTAACTAGATTGTACTCCAGGATTTGGATAAAAAGGAAGATGGCCTACATGATATACTAACTGTTCTCACTATGAAAAGGTACCCAGAATATTTACAGTTCTGCTGTGTAACTTGCTGTGTAACTTGCTGTGTCACACTTGTGACAAAGTCTTTTCTCCTGTAAATGTTTTGTCTTGAGAAATGTCAACATTTTCATTGCTTGCAGGGCTGTCTCTTAGCAGGGCAAATCCTGTTGGAATGTGTCTGTGTAGCACATTCCGCACTTCCATCATTCAGTCCCTAAAGAAATAAAACTTGAGTTGCATAGATGATTTTTAGCAACTTTTGAACTGTTGATCAGTTTAACTGTGCCTGAGAGCCATTGGGATCTCACGTTTCCTGTGTCAGGGGACAGGGAGCTGTGGAATGCCCCCCCTCTAGGTTCTACTTTGGCTTTTCCTGTCTGAGTTGCTAAGGAACCTGTGTGTGACTTCATAAGCAGCATTTGTGAAGAAAAAATGGTGGCTCTGTTATTTCTGAGACAGATTCGTTAAGAATGAGAAACAGTGCTCCAGCAAATCAAACTTCAAATCTGGTTTTACCAAATAACCTGTTTATTATGAGAAAATAAGTCAACTTATGGTGGGGAAAGGGTATGGCATGGTTTACGGACTTTTTCTTAAGTCCTAATGGGAGTGCTTAGGTTCACTTGAAATAGTATAAATAGTTTATGAAGATAGTAGAATATGGAATTCTGAGTAGGCAAAACATGTTTGTCTTCTGAGGACTGTCCTGAATTCCATATTGCTTTTCTAAATAATAGGAAAGCTGTATAGATGTTGCTGAAAAACTAACTATTTTGAACTCAAATGGCAAGTAGGGATTTAACAGAAGGAAAGAGTGAGCTGTATTAATGCTCTATTCCCAGGCTTCATACAGAGAGACAATTGCACTTAGCATTGATAAGAAATATCTTGGGGACTACATATGCAACCATGTAGTGCAGAAAAACTGCATATTTTAAAGAGGCTTTAGTATTTAGATCAAAGGATTAGAGAACTCAGTAGAATACATCTTATTTATGGCTAAATATTACTTGTGACTGTTTTATCTCTAGATGAAGTAGAGTTTAATATTTTCTCTTAATTCTTGGCTTTTGAAATTTTAAGGTTCTCCTCCTTGAAGGAGATACAATTCATTTAAAGACGTAATTCTCAAAGCATGAGAACCTAACTTAAAAAGTAGATGTGCTAACCTGTTGATTGCTGTTACTCAGAGTTCTCAAGATGAATATTTTAATAATATTACTTCATAATGTATTTACAAACCTGTACTAAAACTTAGTTACAATACATAAATATGTTCCGAATCTTTTCTATCATATGTAGAGAAGTCCTATGTTTAAATGTAAAGCAAGAAGTGCATACACAAATATTTGATAAGCAATTGATTTATGAAATTAAGTTCAGTTTATCCTCTCTGGAACATGCAGTAACATACCAAATGGTGTGTTGATATAGTCTTAAATATGCCTTTTTTTTTTCCCCTAGGGATGGGTCCTTACATGTTACCTGCACAGACCAAGATACTGGAAAGTGTGAAATCATCACTGTTGAAGTGGCATCATAGTCTCTTTTCAAAGGCAGTGTTTTTCTAAGATTTGTGTCTTGTTGGTCACTGCTTAGCAAGTCACTACTTTGGTAGATGTCTTTAATGAATCTTAGAGGACTGTAATAAATGGAAAAAAATGATAATTTGTTACCAAGTCTTCTTGGAGTGGAAAACATGGTTCAATGTGTTAATGAAGATGTGCCAACAGCAGAGAATTGAATGATCGGCACCTGCTTACATGCAAAGGGCAAATCCTTACACCTGTTGTTCAGAAGTAACCTTATTACATAGTCTAAAGACTTAGGGTTTTTTTTCTTGGACTAATCTGCTCAAGTACCTGTTCAATCAGTGTATTTGTGGCTTCATTGAGCATAGCATTGGAACAGCAAGAGCTGGACTGGTGAAAATGCACTCTTAATATTGTACTGAAATCCTGTTTGATCTTCACACTACCTGAACCTGCAGATGATGCCCATTTGCACTGGCATTTTGAACATGATTTTTTTTTTTCCTGGTGTTACTGTAAGATGGTTTGGTGGCTTTACCTGAAAAAAAATGTAGGGGTTGTATGTTCTTAGTTATGTATTATTGATAAACTTTTTTTTTTATTCAGATCGTGACATCCTCCATTCTGTTTTCATACAGGCTTCTCAAACTACCTTGTGCTTGCAGAACACGTTCTTCAGTGTTTCTCCCCGTTCACAGAAGCAATAGATGTTGCATAGCACAGACACATAATCTCTACAGCCTCCTCCCAGCATAGTTGTATCTCAACAGCCTAGACAGGGGCTTTAGCGAGGGGAGGCTTCCTGGAGTGGGTGACAGGCCTGGCTCCCTTATCTCTGGATAAGTCAGTGTCCAGTGAACCATTATGTGCGGACCTCCCCCTGGGGTCATGGACGCTCCAAATCCTGGTTCCACCGGGACAGGTGTGGGACTCGAGTAGAAGCACTAACGGGTGGGGAGACGCCTTGACGGGGCTGTTGTGTGTATTCAGCGCTCTATCATAGGAAACGCGCCTTCCGCGTAGCGAGCGGCCCAGAGCCCGGCCTCCTTGCGCCTCCCCCAGCCCTGCCCCCTTAGCAGGAGGAAGCTCTTCGGGCTTCGCTCCGTGCGCGGCCGTCTGCCTCGGAGCCGCCCCTCACGGTGCCTGAGGCGGATCCCGCCAGAGCCTTTCGCCTGTCGCGAGGCGGGGGCGGGAGGCAAAGGGGGGCGGGGCGGCGTGCTCGCGCCGGCGCCGCGCTCTCCCCTCCGCCCCCTTCCGGAGGTGGGGGCGGTGCCGCGCGGGCTTCCACACGCGGCTGGCGCCTCCGGCCGCGAGCGCGGCCTTTCTCCCCACCCCTCACAAGATGGAGGGCTGGCGAGGAGGTGAGGTGACTCGGGCAGGGCTGGGCTCGGGGGGTCGGTCGCAGCGCCTCGTTGAGGCTTCTCTTAGCGCAGGGTGGGCCGAGCGGGAGGGCGTGGGGAGGCCTCCCGCCCGCTCTCGGCGAGGAGNGTTAGGGACAGGCATGAGTGGTGGAAGGTGGCGGCGGGAGGGTCTCGGGAAAGCGGGAAAGACATCCGCTGCCCCCTCTTTTCCTTCCCAAACTTTGGCGGGGCGGCCCGGAGGGAAA
>VXBZ01008240.1:324998-349911 GCA_013399135.1 Heliornis fulica
AGGTAAACTCCGCCGAGACGGGGAGGGGAGGGCACAACGCGCCGCCGGCAGTTGCTGAGGCGAGAGAGCCCCGCGGTGCCCCGGCCTCGCCGCGTCGCAGGTCCGGCTGCCGTGCTGAACCTCACACCCCCACTTCCAGACGCGTTTCCTGGGCTCTGGCAAGCAGCCGGCGCTCTTACGGTGCCGCTCTGCGCGGTGTCTCGTCCCTTTAAACCCGCCTAGCTGACAATGCACCTGCGATCCTTCTGGAAGAGCGCCGTGGATCCTTCTCTTCTCGTCCAGTCACCATGGTTGCATCGCAAGCGGTCGATTCTGCTTTACTAACGACAGACTTTTGGCGGTTCTATTAAAGAATGGTTTCCTTGTCTCTTTATGTCAGTTACGGGGAGCATTAGTTGTAGGAAAATTAATGAGTTCTTAGTGCAGCTGCCTGTGGAAGTCACTGCCCTCCAAAATGTTTGTTGCTCTTTATAAATAAATGTGCAGAGTAAAGGCGCGGGAAGGGAATCGTTGGTGTGTTTCACTTCACCTGTCGAAGAAGGGTTGAGTTTGAGAGACACCGTAGTTGTACGAGAGACTTGTGGACTGCTGTCGCAAGTGATAATGTGGGGACTTCTGGGATAGGGAATAATGACTTCAATTTAGCCAAGGCATTAAATAGGATTCTTTACTAATTTTCTTATTGTAGCTTGGTATGTGCCATGTCTAGCTTCACTTGAGACCCTCCAAGAATTATGTAGGAAGGAAAATCTCATCTGTAAATCCATTGGAATCACCAACAGGAGTCTAAAGAGTTATGAGGTGGAATATTTGTGTGACTACAAGGTAGACGAGGTAAGAGAAACACAGACCAATTTGATCACTCTTTCAGCTGAAATTGGGGTGCAAACCAAAAGGTAGCTTTGCTCGTAAAGTAGCAGGCTGTGAGGACAAAGCTCTTGCTGACGTTGAATGAAATATCTTCTAAACTTTGAACTGTAAACAGAAAGCAGTATAACAACTGCTTTTATTGTGTTCAAGGAAAGTCTGAAATTAGAGAGATGCCAGAATACAAAATGCTTTGTCTTTGCATATCTAGAGAAGTAAAGCAAAATACTGATGCTTTTAGGTTGTAGCTTGGTCTGAATTACAGTGCTTCTCCTTTATTTGCAGGTAACAGTCTCTTGACTGTTGTAGTCGGATGACAAATGAGGACATGTAGTCTAACTGGTTTCCTACAGTTGGATCCTGCCAGTGAAAATCAGTCTCAGGATTTGGCCTTGTTACGTTTATTTGGTCTTTTTAAAATAAATAGAAATTGTATACTTCTTGACTATAAATACAATATTATGTATTTTGAAGGGTTTACTCTTTTGGGACAATTATGATAAATAGTGGGTTTGAGAGGTTTTTTTCTAAGTTTAGAATTATTTTTTTGTTCTGTGTGTGATACAGCTACGTTCTTCTTGTGCATATGAGTCATACAGCTAGTGTAGTATAACATATTAACGGCCTTAACAAACTAGCCTTATCCAGGTATAACGTTAGCTATCAAGTTCATCCTAGCTACTTATTTCATTGCCCCTTGAGATGATATCTAAAATATCAAAAGTTGTGTTAATTTGCAAACAGAAAGCTTGATTATTTTCTTTCTCCCCAATTTTAATCGTTATGGGGACATCAAGACCTTCTGCTCTGTAGGCCATTTTTTAAATCCAAAGCTCTTTCCTGTTTGCCTTTGTACTCTGTGATGCTGGATTTTGGCAGAATGAAATGTGGCTAAATCTCTGTTTCTGTATTTCAAGGGCACAGAATACTATCTTGTGAAATGGAAAGGATGGCCAGAATCTTCAAATACTTGGGAACCTCAGGAAAATCTGAAATGCCCATTGCTCCTTCAAAACTTTCTTAGTGACAAGAACGAGTACTTGTCTCGGATGAGAGAAGGCAAAGCACTGAAAATAAGAAACCATGTTAAAGCTTTGAAACCTGCTGTTGCAGATTACATTGTCAGGAAGGCTAAGCAAAGAATAGCTCTGCAGAGATGGAAAGAAGAACTCAACAGGAAAAAGAACCATAAAGCAATGATTCTGGTAGAAAACACTGTGGATCTTGAAGGCCCTCCTTTGGACTTCTATTACATTAACGAGTATAAACCTGCTCCGGGAATAAATGTAGTAAATGGAATAACAACTGGCTGTGAATGCACTGACTGCCCTGCTGAGAAGTGCTGTCCTAAGGAGGCTGGATTTATTTTGGCTTACAATAAATGGAAGAAGTTGAAAATCCAACCTGGCTTACCCATCTATGAATGCAATTCATTTTGTAGGTGTGGTCCAGACTGCCCTAATAGGATAGTACAGAAAGGTACACCATACTCTCTTTGCATTTTCAGAACTAGCAATGGCCGTGGTTGGGGAGTGAAAACCCTCCAGAATATTAAAACCAACAGTTTTGTGATGGAATATGTTGGGGAGGTATGTATTTATCTCATATAGATGAATTATTTCTAGTAAATGAAGTGTTGGAGAAAATCTCTCAGTTTTAATGTGTCTCAATTTCTTATATATATATATGCACATTTGAATAGAAGACTATAATTAATAAGATGTTCTAGATGACAGAAAAAAATACATTGTCCAGAACATCCTCTATTCCAGAACAATTGTAAAAGGTTGAATATAAAGAGTAGGTTTACCCCATGTGTCACTAAACAATTACTTATCTACACTATAATAGTATTTCTAAAAGAAATCCTCGTATTCTACTTTCCTTCCTGATCATCTTTGATTACTCTAGCTTTTGTTGTTCTCCAGGCACAGTTGTTATCTAACTCCCCACTCAGTGTGTCGGTCTCTTTTCTGTTTTGTCTGAACTCGTAGTATTTCCAGACATATTTATTACTTTTGATTAATGTGGAGAATGTGATCTGTAGTATGGATGTTATCTGCTTACTCGTTCTGTTTTGAACAGAACTTGCATGTTATAAAGTACAGACCTTGAGTTGATCTTTGTGTTGCCCTGTGATTATCAGGTTCAGCCTCTGCTCTTTACATCAGTAGCTCCTGGCAGCCTCTGATCCAGTCTGTTGTGTTTCTGCTACAACTCTGCCTAGCTACTAAGTTGACTCAAAGTAATTCATCCTATCCCTTTGCACAAATGTTTAAGGTCTTTATTGTATTTCCTCTGTGCTCCCTGTCTCAAATCTTCTAACTTGTCATGCCCATACCTTTCTTGTAAACACACAAGAGGTCAGTCACTGAAAACACCTCTGCTGAAACCATAATGCAGAAAAGTGATTACGTAGTTTTGTGGCTTAAAGAGTGTTCACCCTTTCACCTGAATCAGCTTACTCCCTGCTACTGAGTCAGGATTAAATCTGATCTGCCAGAAAGATTTTAGAGGAGTTTTTGGTCCAGTTTCGCTACATTTCATACCTGTCATGCTTACTTGTGATTGCTGAGTCTGCACAACAGAATGTGTTTCACATAACAGGCTGCACGTGGATATGCTTAAGCTGTTGCTTCTGTCAAAAGTGACTGTAGTTCTGTTCCTTTGCAGAGCTTCTGGATTGCTACTTTGTGCATGCTAGCCCGATTGCATAGATCCAGCTCTGTGAAGTGATGAATCTGTCCAGGGTGTCATGAATAGGATGTGTCATTGCAGTCAGAAATACCAGCACAATCACTTCTAGGGAAGGGAGTCCTAAAGCCTGATACCTGTTGTTCCTTGTCTGGGCAAAGGGAGAAAGTTGAAACATTATTTTACATGAAATGAACAAGGCTTTCTAGTGAAAAAAATGTGGGTGTAGAGACTTCAGATAGGAACAATTGATTATATTGTTGGGTCACACGACAAGAGGCAACAGGTGCAAGCTGGAGCATGCAAAGTTACCTCTGAACATGAGGAAAATCTTTTTCACTGTGAGGGTGATGGAGCAGTGGAACAGGCTGCCCAGAGAGGTTGTGGAGTCTCCTCTGGAGACATTCAAGACCCATCTGGAGATGTTCCTGTGTGATTTAGTCTAGGTGATTCTGCTCAGGCGAGGGGGGCAGACTAGACTTTCGAGGTCCCTTCCAACTATTAACCTTCTGTGTTATGTGACAGTGCTGGTGATTCTTCCTGAGACAAGGTAATGCTGTGCATCAGCTGTTGAAAATAGCTGCTGAGGCTTCCCCAGACACAATTAGTTTAGCTGTTTGTGTATATACTTTATTTGATGCAGTGCTGTTTCAGCATTGAAAAGCGAATATGATATGTTTTTACTAAGTAAGGGATTTTTTTATAACTTGTGATTTTTGTTTCAATTTAGTAATAGTTAATAATGTGATGCAGATTTTTTTTCTTCTTTTTTTAGGTGATTACAAGTGAGGAAGCAGAGAGACGTGGTCAGCTCTATGACAACCAGGGAAATACATACTTGTTTGATTTGGACTATGACTCAGATGAATTTACAGTAGATGCAGCTCGATATGGAAATGTGTCCCACTTTGTGAATCACAGTGTAAGACCTTGTTTTGTATGCTAAGAATTTGGAGAATTATCCTAATTGTGCCAGAAATACCTTCTACTGGAAACATTTTCTTACTGAAGGCAAAGTTTCCCTGGAGTAGTTTGTTCCATGCCAGCACAGTCCAGTTGGTCAGATGATGTAAGAAATAGAGCAGCGTACTTGACCTTACTTGGAGCAGGACTGCCTACAGAAATCTGGGACTGAGGTGCTGCCTGAAGGGAGCATCTGGTAGGACTGGGATTGTCACTGAATCTTCTGGTTCTGGACAGCCAAATTGTCTGTGTTTTTTTTTCCAAGTAACTAAAAGACCTTACACAGGAGAAGTGCTTAATAAAATTAAATGAGGAGTCAAAGACAGTAGGAATTTGTGCATTATTGTGTAGAAGGGCAGGATGGGGGATAATGCAGAATTTCATCCATCAAATATTGGTAGGGGGATAAAAAAGGAAAAATCCTGTGTGTTCTTTAGTATTTTTCCCACGTGGATTTCTTTTTCCCTCCTCATAAAGTCTGAACTTGGCAAAGCACTCAGAAGGACAATTTAAACAGGAAATTTTGGTAGTGTTTTATTTCCTGTTCAGTTGAAGTACCTAAAGCACAAAGTCTGAACTGCATTTGTAAAGATTGTTGAACTGAAAGTCATTTCTTACTGATGGACTGTTAGTGAGGTGTGCAGCCAGTGTTCTGCAGTACAGTAAATTCATGTCCTCGGATTTCTGAGCTGCTGACATTTGTATTTCATGTGGGTAGGCCAGGCAGAAGGATGGAGGAAGAGTTTTAGATACAGCCAGTTGTTCCTTTTCACTTTTGGGAATGGGAGTGAGGTACCCTCACTCTTCAGCATAAAGTTAAATGTCTGATTTCAAGTTGATTCTTTACATATAATACAATTTACTGCTAAAGAACAAAAGAAAGCAGGTAGATTGTACAAACTCTCAGTGACTGCAGACTTCTGACAGAAGAAATGATAAAATGTTTTGTAGTTCCTACTTTGTGTCCTTGACTCTCCCGCTGCCTCCCAGCCCATAGCAGATAATTCAGAGGCTGAGCTGGTCAGGAATGGAAAATAGAAATTTACTCCTGGTACGAAAATATTTCTGGCTTGGAAACAATGCTTAAACCTAAGTACAGAGTAGTGAATTTGTATGGCCTGAGACACTGGGCTGTCTTTTCTTTTGACTGTAATTCGTTTTATGGGTTTGGTAGGCAAATACTAACTTCTGGATGTAGCTCTGATTGCTTTGTTTGTCATCTTTTTTGCTGTCAACTTTTGAATGTACCTTTTGCAGTTTTTAGTAGTCCATTGTTTATTAGTGTAGTCTGAGCACTGTGTAATGGTTGCCTTCTTGAAATTACTTGAACCTAAGCTGTGAATGTTCTCCTGTAATGCTGTTTCAAGAAGCTAATTTGTCAATTTTGGAAGATAACTTAATTTCAGACTTCTAAAACCAGTTCATCTTCTCCTGTAACCTTACTTCAACACTTCAGTGAAACTTACTGTGCATTTTCCTTAACAGAAACTACATTACATCTCTTAACAGACACGACAATTTTTGCCTTACAGTGTGATCCGAATCTTCAGGTCTTCAATGTGTTTATTGATAACCTCGACTTGCGTCTTCCTCGAATAGCACTGTTCTCTACACGCACCATCAAGGCCGGAGAAGAGCTAACCTTTGACTATCAGATGAAAGGTCTGCAGGTTTTAACACTTCTTGTGGGAGGTTTGGGGCAGTCTGACTGATGATAGCATCCTAGGTCAGATACCACATGTCCCTAACGCAGCTCGAGAGCAGGCACGCTCACTGACAAGTGATGCAGACAGAGCGCACCCAGAAGCTTTGTGTGCACCTCTTGTGTCTTACCTCCTTCAGCGCTCCTATGCACAGCAGGGGGTTGCAGGGGAAGTGTCTGGCAGGGTAGATTACTTTGAACATTTGTCACAAGAATGCTCAAAAGGTTTCCTTTATTCAGACAGGCATTTCAGGTAGACTACTTAATGAGTAATCTGCTAGCGATAGTTGTTAAGACAGTTGTAGCATCTGAGTGGCCTAAGGCACCAAAGGTTTGTCTTTGAGTGTAGTGTCTGTAGGTGAAGGTAGGTGCAGATGTTTAGGGTGGATTTTTGACAGTGAGATGAACAACTTCTCCAGGGATGTGATGGAGTCCCCATCACTGGAGGTTTTCAAGATGCAGTTGAGGGGGAGAGTAACCTCATGTAGGCTCCCTTTCTCACAGGAGGTTGACCAGGTAATCCTTTAATGTCCTTTCCAACTTGGACTGTTTGATATTTTGTTAATTGATTTTCCTTTAATTGTTCAAGGCTAGGTTGGATGGGGCTTTGAGCAGCCTGATTTAGTGAAAGATGGCCCTGCCCATGGCCAGGGGATTGGACAGGATGGTTTTTAAACGTCCCTTCCAACTCAAACAAGTCTGTGACCTCTTTGAGGTTATTTTTCCAGTACAATAGAAAATTATTGAGATTTGCTGACAAGGGGTATTGTGTGTGTCAAGCTGTGTGTGCAAACCATTTATCCATAACAGTGATGTGTTGTTTGCCCTGCTGTTTCATCTCCAAAGAAGCATTCTTTACACTCCAGAACTGTACCTCATTCTCATGTAATCTCTCTGTAAGCGCTGACAAATTGCTCTTACTCAGAGCCTTAAAACTTCCCTTTTTTTTTTTTTGGTGGTGTATGTGACACATTTGAGGTGGGCCACAGTCTCACCTGTCCAGTGGATACAGTTGAGCATTGAATTCTGATTTATGTGTGTTAGCTGTAGTACAAGTAGTCGCAATGTGGGTGTCAGTAGAACTTCAGTATAGCTTCACATACAACTCTTCTAAGAACTGGGGTGCTAGGAGGCTTTCTGAAACCGTTTTGAATACCTTGTCTGTATTGTAAAACTTGCTAATCTGTGTTTCTCTCTGTGGCAGGTTCAATTGACCTGAGTGCAGACTCTGCTGATGGTCTCAGCCCATCCAGAAAGAGGATCAGAACCGTCTGTAAATGCGGGGCTGTGTGTTGCAGAGGTTATCTCAACTGAGTTTGGGTATCCACAGTCACAGATACTTTGTTCTCTTTGAAATGTGTTTTCAGAAGACTCTTCTTTTGCATATCTATTGGACTATTCTTACATCTAATGTAAATAAGTACAGTGCAAGAGCATTTGTAATTGAAATGGCATTGGCCAAAGGAGAGATGCGGTGTTTCAGGCAAATACAGAACTGGTAATGGGGATTAAAAACTGATTTTTCTAGAACTGTTGTTTAGGAGGCAGAAAAATATATGCTTAAAAAAAATGGACCTTGATTTGAATATTCAAGTGTGACCTCACCACAGGCCTTTTAGAAACTGATTTTAGTGGGGTGAAGGGAAGTCCTGTATTTTCTATTCCTTGAAAAGTCTGGACACTTTTGATTTAAATCCAAAATCATAGCTGACAGGTCTTTTTTTTTTTTTTTTTGCATAAAGAAAAACATCAAAAGATAGCAATAAACAGTTACAGCACCGGGGCAAAGGATTAAGGACAGCTGTCCGAGGAATGCATGTTGTAAGATGTCCATCGAACTCCACGCAAGTACAGCAGTTGGTTTTGGCAGATTCTAGATGTAAGATCAAGGTCTGAAATGTGTTTTGCTGATATGTTCTTTAGAAGTTTTACATGTTTTCTCACTAGCTCTGTTCTGATTCGTAGTTAGAATGTCCTAGGAGGTCTGCAGCTCTACAGAGGGTTCGTAAATACTGGTAGTAACGTACGCTGTTTGGTTTCTCTGCAGAAGTTTGGCAGTCGTTGCAGAAACAAATTACTGGCTACAGTTTGGAAATAGATAACAAAGGGGTAGGGGGAGCAGCCCTACAAAGCAGTCCAGCGAAGCGGATGCGTTACAGAGATGTTCTTGGTAATCTGTTTGGTGCAAAAACACCCTGGGAAATGCTTTGTATTCACAACTTGTTTTGATTCAGTTTTTACATACTGTGACATTTTTACCTAGTGACAGACTGAAGATACTAGGCCTGTTTTTATTGTTGCAAGAACGTTAACTTCAGTGAAGTTAGACTAGGGGTGAATTTACCCACCTGCTGTAGGCATTTGTAAGCTGTCCTTGAATGTAAAGGCTGAGAAATGTACATTCTTCAGCTGCTCAAGCTGTTTTTTTTTTGTTTGGGTGTTTTTTTTTCCTGATCATCTTAAAGTCTTCTCAATCTATTTGTAATGTATGCTAAGTTTTGCTTGGCTTCACAAACGCTGAAGAGCAGTTGAGGTAGGTTCTGCGTGGAGTTACAGCCAAGGTCCATGCTCCAGGGAAGATCTACATGCTTTATTCTCATGGATTAATAACTTGTAAAACTTGCATATTGCTTTGCAGATCATGTAAATGTTGATAGGGTCAGGCAGAATAATGTTGCTCCGTAAACGGATGCTTCATAAGTGGATGCTATGTATCATAGGTCAGCTAGTTACCTTTATAAGGTGCACAGCTGTTGGCTCAGGTGAATGAAGTTGAGTACCCAGCATATAACTGTTTACTTAATTTGTTAGAAAATGCCTTAAATTTCATGGTAATTACTTGCACTCCAAAAAAAAAGTGATTTGAAGGACAATACAAGTTGTTTTTTCATTAAGAAGCAATTGCATTTATGCTGATGATCCGGCTCTTTGGCAGCAGAATCTATTTTATATGCTACCAGGCAAAATCAGTTTCATGGTTGGGGTGAAGAGTGTGGGCCTGTGGACAGTGCTGTGTAAGTTTTAGAATTTGCAATACAAAGATACATGTTGAAATAGAAAGTTTGCTTAGACTTACAAGTATTTTACATTTTACCAGGCTCACCTGTATCCACACACTTGGAATTTATCTAGTCAGTTTTATTATGCCACATCTCTATGGATTTAATTTTTTTTAATATATATGAAGAAGTGGAACGTGGAGCTTTAATGTTAGCACACTCCAGATATCTTACATCATTTGGAGTCCTGAGTGCTTTCTCTTGCATGTACCCTGATTGAGCGATGCATTCCATGTGGATGGAATCTGCAGTCTCCTGCTTCTTGAATCTGCTGCAGCCTGTCCTGCCTGCACAGGGTGGTGAGAGCGGCTTCAGCAAGAAATGGATCCCTTACCAAATCAGTTCCTCTGGCCTCTCCTGTAGATGATGACCCAGGGCTGCTGTGACACTCTTTTTATCTAAGTCCACTTCCAGTTTTATTTAAAAATTGCCAGTAAATGCATTTTAAAAGATACAAATTTCACAAGCTGTACTCGAGTTCAGTGTCTGTCTTCTTCCGAGGTGGTGTCTGTTACCACCAGCATTGGATAACACGGCTGTTCTTTGCGGTTACGTGTGTTACCTCTTGTGTGATAAATAAAGGACCGTTAATTTATGTTACGGGAGGTAACAGTATTTTGTATTTATTTGAAGTTTCCAATCTAGAGCCTTGAACAGTATTCTGTACCTATTCACTGGGCATTTAGATTGCAGTCAGTGACTTAGCTTAATAGGACACTGTGTCACTTTTTAAACTCCTTTTGCTGGTTTTATGAGTTCGGGGGAGAAATTGCCAAATTGGAAAAGGAGAAAAAGCTATTTTCCATTTCTGAAGGAGCCCTAAACCAGCCCAGCTTCTGCCTTTGTTTTGCTCTATGGTCTGTTAGCGTCATCACACCTACCAGTTCAGCTGTGTACGTGCACCAAAGGACTGGTGACCTGTGATGTATCCTCTACCTGTTCATTTTTGTTGGGTTTAACCATTGGGGTTCGCTTGGGGTCTTTTTGGTAGCAAAACTAAAGCTGCAAAATCACCTGCAGTTGTCTATCTAATCTCCAAGTCATTCTTGGTTATTTCTAATATGTTTAAGACTGTGTACATTAGAATATGCAGTTTGTAAGCTCAGGAACATTTTCTTTTCATAATGTGTGATCTCAAGTATTGCTATCTTCCTATAGTTTTTTTGATAAAATAAATTAAATTTAGTTTTTCTCTTGTTGTTGTCATTCTTAAAAAAAACCAAACAAACAAACCCCAAAAGCTGTAGCCTGTCCCCATTAGCTTGAGCAGCAGAATTTCCCATAGGGCTGCAACATCTTCTGCACCCAAGTTCCCCATCCCTGTGCAGACTGCAGTAGTGGAAGCCTGAGGAAGTCAGGTGTTTCCTATTCAGTTTGTGGCTGATAAGAACTGGTATAAATTTACATGAGTGACTGGGTTTCTGTATATTTAAGTACACTGTAAACGCAATCCTGACCTTCACTTCTGTTCAGGAAACAAACCACCAGAAGAAATACTGCTCCAACTTTATTTGCAGAGGTAGTTGCAAGAGCAGTCTCACTCGAGCCTGCTTTAAAAAGACAAGCTTTGATAATCCACATTTGGAAATCACATTAATGAACCCCAAGAAGGGAGTGGGCAAAGTGACAGCAGAAATACACGGATATCCTTAAAACCATACACTGATGATAGAATAAAACCAAAACTTGCTTTCTTTCCTGGAGGATGGCAGAAAGCCTCGAGACATACACAGAGGGGACAGCTGTCATACTAAGTCTGATTGTTGGTGACTGAAGACCCCGTGGATGGGAAACCACACAGATTTTTGTGTGGCTCCTGCTGTTCAGGCACTGCTGCGGGCACCGCCATTTAACAAAAACCCGAATCGCGCTTCCATTTCTGAAGCTAAGAATGTTGGCAGAGATGTAGTTACAACAGCACATGTGCACAGAGAATCTGTCTTGATTTCAAACAGAAATCCAACCGTGCCTGAACCCGGTGAAGCCAGCGGAGCGATGCAGAGGAGGTGAAATGCGGTAGTGTCAGAGCCCTGAGAAGCGGAAGGACCTGTCCAGGATCCCAGCTTAACTTTGTTCCAGTGACAGCCTCCAGAGCAAGCTCCTGCTCATGGCTTTTCAACCACGTGCCACAGGACTTCTAAGTCATCGTGAAAACCCAGAACAAACCAAAACAGGGAGAAACCGAAGCCAAGCTGAAACCATAGACAACGGTGTAGGGATCGTTCATTAAATGGGGTGGCAGCACATGGTGTTCAGTGTAAACAGAGACTGTGTGACATGAGCAATCTGAATGTTTAGTAAACACCCTTTTGTCAGAAACTCTCTGACAGTTGTCTTTTAAAACACCTGCAGGGAAAACTCAGGATTACAGTCAAAGTGCAATTGCTGAATTGTTTGCATGGTCATTCCTGATGGATGGCACGTTCCTCCCCACAGTTAAAAGTGTGGATTTTATGAATACCTGAGATCACATGTATGGCAAAGGCACTCTTAGAGCTCATGATGCAGGAAACACCAAATTTCATTTAGTGTTCAGCCCTTTGTTTTGTCTGGTCCATTTTTTTGTCCGTTTTTTGGAGAATGGAGCCACAGGAGGCAGAAGTCCTTCCTACAAATACTTTACAGTATTCCATGGAGGTTGTGCAGGGTGCAAATTCCTAGATGTGACAGTAAGATATTTCTTTTAAAAAAATGCAGAAATTAGCATAGCTGCAGATAGCAACCAGCACTTAAAAAAATAATTCAAGGTTTAACCAACAAACCCTGGTGTTTGTTATGATGCAACAGCTACACCTACCCTCAAGAGGCTTTCTTCTTACTGAGCATGTTCTCACCTGCTGCTAGCTTCATGTATAGGCAGCGCAGTTTATCTGGCTGAGGCACTTCAGCGTCAGGAGTCGAGGGAATTTCAAAGTCAGAGGAGCTCTGCGAGTCCCTCCTCAGCTCTAGGTCAGGAGTCCTGGAGCTGTCACATCCTCCCACCAGTGCATCCTGAGGGTGAACAGTGCCAGCTTCTTCCCTCTCGTGGTCACTGCTTTTCAAGTCACAGGCAACGGTGTCAGCACAAGATCTGTTCTGACCCAGCGGCTTCCACCGGCTGTTGTCAGGCTGACTGTCTTTGGGGGGCTCCTGCGATACGGGAACGGCTGTTCTGCTCCCACCCTTGCCAAAGCAGCTGAAGTCCAAGGCGTTCCTCTCTTGGGAGGTGAGGAGCACTGTGTCCATTTGGCTATCCCAGCCCTGGCTCCCCTGCTCAGATATGTGTGTCGACTGAGAAGAATTCTGGGAGGAGATGTGTGTTGAGTCACTTACTCCATCTGAGTCACTGAAGAGTGGTTGGGACCCACCAGCATCTGCTGAAGATGGGAAGTTCTCCTCGTTGTCAGAGCTTTCCTCTGGTTTGCTACACTGGAAAAATGCATCCCAGCGAGGGACATTGGCATTAGACTCCTGTGGGTCACTGGTTGTTACTCCATCAAAACTTGATGTGCTATTTGGCTCATGGGAAAGAACTTGAACTGTGTTTATTTCAGGTTCTTCTTCGTCATCGTCGTCATCATCATCATCATCCGTTGATTCCTCACAGTCCATGAAGTCTACATTAGAGGAGGTGTAAGGCATTGCCCCCTTGTAACTTCCTGAGCCCTCATTAATCTCAATTTCAGATTGTCCTGTGCTGGTGGGCCTGCTCTCTTCTCTCTGATGTTTTGGGATTTTAGTCCTCACAGAAGTAAACTCAGAGTCAAAGAGATCATCTTCATCTGCCAAGAACAGGAGAAGAAAAAAACAACAGAAAGGGTAAGAAAAGTTCATATCTCTGGTAAAATTCTGAGAGAGCCAAATTCTAACAAAAATTCAATTAGTATGAAGAGAGGAAAAAGCTCTTTAACCCAGCAGGAGACTTCACAGGACGCCAGTGACAACATCTGCCTTGTCTTCTCCAGCGCAGTGCCTTGCAAGGAAAGCTGCTGGCTGTCACCCACCATGCCAGACACATCAGATGTAGTGCTGGCAGCCGCGTTTACCCAGGCCTCTGGCAGGACTACACCACCCTTGGTGCCTCAGAAGTAGCTGCAGAGGAGGCAGCAGACCCAAAGTTGTCTTCTCGCTCCCAGGTGGCTTTCCAGGGGCTGGAAAAGCCAGAAAACCCACCTACCCACAGAGCTTAAACTAGGTCCTGGGTGCTAAAAAGCCACAGGTGTGAGGTAACGAAGCGGAGTGATTCCACCCATACCTACTCCATCCTCCACCTCACAGGAGGCGCTACAAGTGACCTTCTATTAGGATCAGCTTGACTAGGGATGGCCTAGGACAGTAAAGTGGAACTCTTCAGAAACTTAACGTGCTAGTAAGCCTCAAGCATGTTTTAAGACCTCAAACAAGCACACCTTTGCACAGTTAGTGCTCCCTCACCCTCCTAAAACCTGAGTTCATTTAATTTCTATTTCTCCTTTCCAACTGTTGCTTTGAACAGACAGACCGTGGTGAGCCTGTGGCTCTGGCACCTCCGTTAGTCCCAGGCTTTGATTTGAAGCACAGCACCCCCAGCAGAACCTTTACCTGTATCGGATGAGTCTCTCTTGTGGACCCTCTTCAGCGTCCCTAAGGGCTTGTACCTGGGTTCCAAGTTTTTCCTGTAAGACCTGCACAACGGCTTTAATCTGAGGAGAATGAAAACAGCGAGTCATAGTTACAACTCCACAGATGCTCTCAGGAGCTCACAGCTCGATCTAAGTACACCACAACCACAGACTCACAGAATCACCTCGGTTGGAAAAGACCTTTAAGATCATCGAGTTCAACCATTAACCTACGTATTAAAGTTCTTCATTCATTGGTGAGCTCAGGCAGCTTAAATCTGTCGTTTCCAGTTTCCTTAAAACATGTACACCATTTAGTCTTTTAGTGCCTTGCTTGGAAAAGACAAGATGACAGGCTTCAAAAATCTGACTGCAGTTTTACTCAGTAGCTGTAAGTTATCTGCTTTCTTATTAGAAGAAAAAGGAACAAAGAAACGAGTCCTCACTTTGTTCAGTGAGTGACACTACTGCTCTCCTGCTTTCTGCACTGCCAATGTATCTGTAGCAGCACAAGAATACAAGTCTCTGTGATACCCCACAGAGGCTGAGTCAAGTCCCCAGAGAAATCCTATTTAAAAAGCAACTTCTGAGAAGTAGCAATGGCAAACAGAAATAGGTCATAGATGGAAATGAGTTGATTGTGTATTCAGATTTCACACAAACAGAGTTTAACAACAGAAAAGCCTCCATGCATAAGTGATGTGTGAAATACAAGCTCTCAGGCTTAGCACAACGTACAGATATTTTCAGAAAGCTCAAGTCTGCCCAACTGCTGATAGAAAAAAAAAAAGTCTGAATTATCAGATGAGTGAAGCAGAAGGCAGTGGCCTGCCTGAGCAGCTGGGATTCAGGAGGGGGCTGTCCTGCTCCTGTAAGGCGCAGAGATCAGATTGCCACTGGTCACTTACATTTCCATAACTTTGTCTTCTGTCCCACCTGCTGGCAGCACGTTGGGATACACATTCACAGGACAAATATAACTCAGGAAATCCTTAATCTAAATTGAAAAGCAGCAGCGGGTTAACCAGTTACATGAACAGTTAATCACCTCACTTAATGGCAGTAGTGATCAACACACACCCACAAGTATTACCAGCAGACTCATGTAAAGACCAGTATGACCCCTGAGAAGAGCTCTATCACAGTGGATAATTCCATAACAAGAAAACTTTACCAAAGGATGCTGAGAACTCAGGCTGACCGCCTCACAGCAGTTAGCTACTATACTGGCCATAACTACCTCTGACTGAAAAGGCTGGACAAACCTCTTCCTAGGAAACACAATCCGATGCTTCACTGTCCTTGCTGCTGCTGGGCTTCGAGTCCCCAGTCATGCAGAAAAGATACTCCTTTCCTCAAAGACTTTTCCTAAAGTCTCCCTTCAGTCCACTATAAAAGCCCATTATGACAAAACCTGTCACTTTTCCCAAGCCTTACTGTTGACTTCTAGATGCTCTCCAGACAGTACATTTCTGGAAGAACTGTGTTCAGTTTGGGGCACTCTGCTCCCGCTGAGGCTAGACAAGCGCTGAGCACTGAACACACTTGTGAGTTTGCAGATGACACTCCTGTATATACAGACCAGTAAGGCCCATCTATTTTTGCACATGCAGGCATGAGTCTGTTGCAACATGAGAGCTTTACTGACAGTGTATGGACGGTAGCGTGTTGTATGCACCACGCTAGCACCTCCATTTAAAATTCAGCATGGCAGAGAAAATGGAAACTTAATGGGGATCATAAACACAGGACCATCTTTCTAGGGCACTGAACACTCCACTTTGTATGTGCAAGGCTTTGTAAAGGGTTAACTGTTAGCACTGATCCCGTTTCCGTTCCCTTTCTAAGGAGAAAGAATTATTTTAACAACTGGACTGAGACACATTCAATGAAAGCGTGTGACTCTGGAGAGGATGCCACCATCACTAATTTCCTTTTAGCCTTTAACACAGAAAAACAATTAACAGTGGCAGCTATGTTGTGACAAAGTTCTGGTTCAATGTGTGGGCAGTGAAATGAAGGCCAACCCGTCCAAAATTGAGTCACAGTAGATAATGTACTGAAAATCGAAATGCCAAGCTTTAAGCATTGCACACACAGTAATCTAAAATAAAAACTCAATCAAAACAATTGTAGCAGTGACCTATACCTTGGGAAGAGAGAACAAAAACATATAGGCTTATAATCCTGCCTACTCTGACACATTCTTTTGCACCTATATTAAAATGGAGTTCATAGAATCATAGAATTTTTAAGGCTGGAAATGACCCCTAAGATCATCCAGTCCAACCATTAACCTACCGCCACCAAGTCTACCTGGTCTGTTGGTCTTCAGCATCCAGAACTTCCTATTCCCTCATCTTATTACTGAAAACTTCTTTTTATCATGAGAAGTCATGTCATCCACTTAAAACCAATGAAACCCCCCTTATTTGTTTTAATCAGCGTATACTTGATACTACAAGAGCACAAACCTCGCTGTATGAAGAGTGGAAGGAGAAACAAGCTCTGTATGTACTCTCCCCAGTCCTAAAAGCAAAAAGAGGAGGCACAGAGATTAGGTAACTGCTCTTCATCCTCAGTCAACAGGCAAGCATAAGCTATTCTTAAAAACCCTGTTTTGGGACCCAGTTACACAAAGATCAGGCAAGGCACATACCTGAAACAGGAGGTTTCTGCATGGCCCAAATGCTCACCTCACTATTACATTGGTTTTCTTGATCCTTTCCCCAAACCACATTGTGGAGGGTTTGATGCTGATTATGTGCAAGGGAGTTCCATTTTGGCAAGTCATCCCGCAGGGCAGTCTGTTCCATCGGAAGCAGTCATCATCCTGCCAAATGCAATATAAAATTAAGTGTAAACCTGACCTTTTTTCCACCCCAAAAAAAAACCAAATCAAAACCCACAAAAAAACCCAACCCCGAACCCTGAGCAACATAGTATCTACCCTGACCAAGTTTTCATTTCACTTCTGACTCCTTTGAAACACTCTGGGCTGCTGCATCCTGCTGCCATAGTGCAGCTGACAAAGTAATTCAAATCACAGAGACCAGGCCAACAACCCAACATGCCATCTCCTGTTCTACCTGCTCCCCTCCACGTTGGAGCCTTCAGCTTGCAGATGTCCTGGAACAGGGCACACCTGCAGAAGACACTACAAGAAGTGCTTCCAATACATATGAATGGCTAATACCTGACTAGATTGTGGTTTAATAATCTGCTGTATGTCTGCACTTAAAACAACAATTTTCAAGTTTTAAATACCATTAAACTATTTCTAGCATGTTTTCTTTTTGTCTTGAAAAGCAAAAACAAACCAAACTTCATCCCACTAACTCAAGTTCTCGCTCTCCTTCGCATGAAGTCGCCGTTTGGCTCCAGCCCTCCTTGGCGCAGCAGGACCAGAAGAGCAAAGCCAGCAGAGCCTCTGCAAGCAGATACACACCCGAGGGTGCCGGCAGGCGTGAATCTGAGTCTGTCGGTCTCTAGTAACGTGACAGAGGATTTCTGGCATGTTTCTGAACATATCCAGCC
Organism: Heliornis fulica; assembly: GCA_013399135.1. NCBI lineage: Eukaryota > Metazoa > Chordata > Aves > Gruiformes > Heliornithidae > Heliornis > Heliornis fulica. The sequence goes on from VXBZ01008240.1 coordinate 342,401, forward strand.
TGTTCACATGCACCTAGAGAAAGGAGAAAGGCAGAGTTTGCGCTCAGTGAGCTCAGTGTGTAAGCTCCAGGCTGCAGCTGGAGCAACTATACAGATGTGGTTCTGCTCACAACAAAGGCTGGCAGGCATTTAAACAACTACTACTCACTGGTAATGTCCAAGGAGGGGAGTGTTAGTATCTTTGATATCTAAAACAAGCAAAACCTACATCCTATGCTGGAGAGGGGATGAATATTTGTCAGAGAAAGTCAGAATATATCTGCTATTAATGTCATGTATAAATGAGAAGGCTTTGATCCTTCACAAGATAAAAGGGAGAGAGGTAAAACTGAGATTGAAAACTGGAGATCCCAGCTGTTACAGATGGAAATCGACTCATCATATCACAGAATCTCCTGAGTTGGAAGGGCCCCACAGGAATCATTGAGTCCAACTCCTGGCTCCACACAGGACCAGCCCAGTCAGAGCATGTCACTGAGTGCATCGTCCAGACGCTTCTGGAACTCAGTCAAGCTGGATGCTGGGACCACTTCCCTGGGGAGCCTGTGCCAGTGCCTGACCACCCTCTCAGTACAGAACCTCTTCCTAACGTCCAACCTAAACCTCCTGTCACAGCTTCATGCCGTTCCCTCAGGTTCTATCCCTGGTCATGCCAGAGAGGAGATTGGCTCCTGCCCTTTCGCTCCCCTTTGTCAGGAAGCCACAGACCATAGTGAGGTCTTCCCTCAGTCTTCTCCTCTCTGGGCTGAACAAACCAAGAGACTTCAGCTTCTCGTTTTAAGACTTCCCCTCCAGACCCTTCACCCTCCTCACTGCCCTCCACTTTGGGCACAATGGCAGCTTTTTAAGTGTAGCTGATGTAAGCATGTACATCTTTCACATACAGCAGCCTCTGAGCAGCCATTTCCAGCTCAGTGACTTGCCACGCTCATTCCTGAGGATCAGCCCTAAAGCAACATTCACAGAAATATTACCTTGATTCCAAGTTCCTCACTGAGGTTTATAAATAAATATTCATATCCATAAGCAGCTTTGCAATTCAGCCACACAACATGATAGCGAGTCAGCGAGGTCCAGCTTCGCACTAACTCTAAGATCCCATTTAAACACTCCTCCTGAAAAGTTCAGAGAACATTGTGAACATCATCTTTGAATGTATTTCCAAAGTGCTGGCATTTGGTAATGCAAAATGTCACTGCCTTGCAAGACTTAACTAACAAAGGAGTGGTTAATTGATTAGCAGCTTTAAGGACAGCTTAGACTTACCCGGCTTGGTATATGATAGAATTTAGGATCACAAAAAGTGGTGTCCAAATACACACTCTGGATGTCTTTTACTCTGAAAGAGAAACGTGGTATCAGAGTGAGCAGCACATTACAGTACTAACATATCACACATCCTCTGTCATCACAAGGAAGTAATTCTTCCTCTTTATTACAAAAAGCAAGTAAAAAAGGGCTTGTAACTGAAGTATTGCCTTACTGCAATATATTTAATCCAGAATAAAAAACAAGGGAAAATAATTACATTATTCCTGAACTGTCCACTGTATGATCTTTTATTCTTTCTAAATTCCACGAACAGCTGAAGTCTCACCTGGTCCCTGAATGCAAAAGTGCCATTCTGGCCACTTCTCCTTTTGCCAGCCTGAAATCCCCTGTATACAGCACAGTGCCATTTTTACCTTCAAACAGAAACCTACAGACAGAAACATTTTGGTCAAACTCAACAATATAAAGCATTAAACGGCTACCATTTATCTGCTACCTCGCTTCAGCAGTCTGTGACTGATGCGTGGTGTAATAGAAATACCAGGCTCAATTTAGTCCTGGAGTAATTTCAGGTAAACCAAATACTTTATACTCAGTATGCCTGGAAAGTAACCCACGTGTAGGCTGGTCTGAGTTGAAAACAAAAGCCTCACGGAGCTGTGAGGGTAGCCCAGCTCTCTGCTGTAGCTGAATCTATCCAGCATCTGTACCAGGACATGGGCACCTTCTAACATCATCCTTAAGAAATTGAAGATTTCTTTATAATCATAGTTATGCATGCAATTTTTAAGTGCAGTTGAAAACAATAATGTTGTTGTTCATAGACTTGGGGAAAAGTAATCTGCCTCCCCAAGGTAACAGTGTCCATCTGGATTGATCTCCTAGATAGCACAGTCGTTTCCAACCTTGACCAAAGCTGGTGGAACCTGCCACAGTAGTATTATCTCCAAGTAAAACTTTACATTCAATAGCTTTTTCTAGTTAGAAAAAAAACTCCACAGCACTTTGTGATAATTCCACAGGAGAAATTTCTCTGTGGAGACATTTGGAGTACTAAAAGGACATACATGACTGATCCTGGACAGTGACCAGCTGGTAAGAGTGTGACCTCTATATCTTCTTTCTGGAAGAGATGGTTAGCATTAGTTTCACACTGTAATAAGTACTATCAGGGCTCTCACTGACACAGTGAAAGCAACACATAACTCTCCATGGCCTCTCGCAGAATTCAGCAATGCTTTTGAACAAAGAGAAATTCTCTTCCATCACAACAAGCCCTGAAGAGCAACAACCATCCTGTCACACCAGAAGAGATGTCAATATTGTATGGTGCTCACAACAGTCACTCAGCCTGAACACAGCCCTACCTCCTCAGTTCCCACTGAACAAGCACCACAGAAACATTCTGGAACACACTATGCTTGGAGATGCTCTGACAGGCCTGTACCCAAACTTTATGTTCTGCACATAAAACTTGTTAAAATAAGTCAGGAAATACAAGGGGGGAAAAAACACAGGAGAAAAGGTAAGTTGGAGATCACTAATACAGTGGAAAACATTACCAAAAAAATATTGTAATAATAAGAACAAAGTGAAGAAGAATTCATGTGGCTACACATCTTGGAGAGAGGAAGGGGAACATACATTTTTAAAATAGCTTGTCCACTTTGGATGCTACAACTAAGTTCCATTTCCCAATAGAACTTTAAATACTCATTTAAAGAGTATTACAAATATATGTTGCATATGTATATGTTGTACAAGTGTATGAGTTTTTTGTGACTCACCTCACCAGATGTTTCATTCACTAAAGAAATCTGAGTTGGAGTTTCAACTTCCAATGCAACCTGTAGAAAGGAAAGAAAAAGAAGAATTGCATTAGAGGATTTACTGAACAACCTGTTTCCATCTTTAGGCTAAGTATTCATTACACAGACATCTTTAGCCCAAGTGCAGTAATGCTAAGCCTGTAAAATTAAGCCCATTTTCCCCAGAGTAAGTAATGAATTTCCATTTCCAATGGGAAAAAAAGATTTCTTAGATTTACCTAAAAGTTAATGGAGATGTCCCTATCAAGGTGTAAATGCCTAAAATATTTAGGACACTGGACTTCTAACAGCAACAGCTCAGGTTTTTCTAGCTGGATCATGTGCCTTACTTTTGGATGACTGCAAAGCCCAAGACATTCCAGTCCTAGAGCACACCAGTGGACCTTGCTCAGACAGATCTCTGTGCTGCAGCACAGCTTCTCCTCACCATTCCCTGCTACCAAAGAGCCCACAAGTCACGTGCAGCAGGTATTTTTGTGTTTGCACAGGGGTAATGAATCTATAGATATAGTATCTATACATATCAATCCCGTATTTTAATGTATCCCCTATGATAACAGAATCCTGCAACATACGTGCTCTGTGGCCATCTGCAAGGCTCGTACTGCTGTGCAGACTCTTCTCCCACCCTCTTGTCATTTGTCCTTTGTTTCAGACAATATTTGTATATAATGCTCCTGCCCAAAAAAAGCAAACAAAAGGAAAGTCTCGTACTTAGTAGAGCCTCCAGATTCTCAGCTGAGCTGACTTTCACTAGATGGATTCACAAGACACTGCATCATAATTTCCTGGTCAACTTCATGAGATCCATTCAGCTGGACTCAGATCAAGAGGGTAACATTTGGCTACACCACCACCAGTCAAACTCAGAGATTACTCCAAAACACAGATACATATGTCAAAAACTTATATCACAAATCCAAGCAAGAGTTGACTTTTTTAAACATCAATACTAATTTTATCATCTACAAATTCTGAAGCTGAATAAACTGAAGAGGCTGATCTAGATTCTGCATGTTCAGTATTTCTCAGTAATTCTCAAATTCCCTACATCAGCAAAACAACTGTCAAATTTAAGATCTAAACTGCCTGAGACTTCCTCACTGACAGCCACTGTTCAGCTCCATAAGCATGAATGACAGTATCTCCAGCAGAGTTCCTCCCTCATCTTTGATAGCTCTAACGTTAAACTAGATTCAAAGAGCCTTTCATGTCATATGTACAAACAAAGGTCAGACTGGCAGTCATAAAAACATTTGTCTGGAAGCTGACATGGTGATTGCTTCCTTTAGTCTGGTGAATGTCAAGTCAGCTGTTAATTCATTTCCCAGTCAGGTTACAAGTAGAAAGCTTATTTATTGTAAAACAAAGCTTGTGAGCAAAACATCCACCAGCTACTGTCTGATTTACAGTCTGGGCAGCTCATGCCATTACCAGCAGTCACTCCTGGGAGCAGCAGCTGTAGACATCCAGGTATTATTTTAGCTGTGTTGATTTGTGTTAATTGTGGTTCATCTTACAAACAGTACCACAGATATCCCTGTCTAAGAAAATCTTTATCTGGGAGGAGATGCCAGAGGTGTCAGGACCAGCACTGCCTACTTTACTTTTACTGTTCATACAAACTCCTAGCAGCTTACACACACCTGCAAGGGACCTCTCCTAGGTAAACACAAGGGATGCTGAAAGCTAATGGACACAAGCCTGAAAAACAAAAATATTCTTCTCTTTTCTACATTTTTTTCCTTAGTCAGACTTACCTCCTAGATCCCACTTATATGAGTTTCTTTGGATATAGAGCTTAAGACCCACACTTAGATCCTATTTAAAGAAACTCTGAGCCCTAACTCCCCCGAGGAAACAAGTTTCAGCTTGCCTGAAGTCCTTCTTGACCTTCCACTTGACTAGAAACCTCTCCTGTCCTTGCTTGGGGGGTACAACAAAATCCTTACACTATGTGATGATGTATGTACTATCAGTAAGATGTGAAAAGAAACATGTTCAATCTCAAAGACTGCATCTGCAAAGGGAAGGAAGTAAGTAACTGCAAGTCATACCCGTACATAACAACTGATCATTTGAATTTTGGCTCCAAACACTGGAAATCAAGTAAACTAATTAAGTATTTCAGTGAGTTTACATCACTAAAATATTTTCATGTTGGAGAGATTCCATTTCACACACAAAAAAGGTAAATAATATAACTAAAGATTATATGTACACAAATCAGTGCAAGACTTTAAATGAAACAAGAGAGAAATTAAATAAGGACAGGGGCAAAGACATGAGCACAGTAAAGAAATGGAGGAGTGATACAAATGGTCAATGTACAGATGGAAGACATTTAAAGCTGAAGCTGATAGAAAAGGATACATTTTGTGGAGTGAAATATAAGCTTAAACAGTAAACAACAATAAACTGATCCCACATAGCAAGAAGCAAGGAAAGGCATAGTGATGCACGAATTTAAGCCTTGAAACACTGTATCAACACCAACATTTGGAGGATTCTGAAGAGGGGGAGCTTCTTCCCTAGAAACATTTTTGGAAAGCGGTAATTTAAAAATAAAAATCTCACAATGTGATTCTCCCAAAACTTGTATTTTCGGCTAGTCAGCAGCAGCTCCTTAGTTACCGGTGAGCAGTATAATTTAACTTTCAAGCTGTGAGGAAACAAAATAAAACATAGATGAGTGTTTTATAAACTAGAGGCAGGGAGCAATCAACTACCAGTCAGCACCTAGTACATAAAACACATGCTCAGACCCTCTCTCATCTGAGGAGACCCGCAGAACACTGAGCCTGCAGGACCAGTCTTCCCCCGACCTGAAGCAGGATCAAGAGGAATTACTCCACCTTGTTGAGAAGGACTTTCTTCAGCACAGCAAACCCAACAGCTTACCTGTATGTGCCTATGCCGTATTTTATGCAGAAATAAATAGTGTCTCACACGTACACACATCTCTGCTTGTTTCTGTACCCACCAAGGTCCTTTGTGGATGTGCACTCTCCCTGAGAGGAATTCTGCACCGACAGCAGTTGACAGACACACAGAATGCTTCCTTGTTGTGGTTTTACCCCAGCCAGCAGCTAAGCCCCAAGCAGCCACTCGCTCACTCCTCCCCCAGCGGCATGGCGGAGAGAATTGGAAGAGATACAGCGAGAAAACTTGTAGGTTGAGGTGAAAACAGTTTAATAAGTAAAGCAAAACCTGTACATGCAAGGAAAACGAGCCAAGGAAGTAGGCTTACTCCAGCCCTAGAGCAGCTTGGTGGTCCTGCTCTGAAAGACCAGCACCATTTTTGGCCAGGGCAGCTCAGGACTGGCCTCAGAACTCCAGACAAAGTCTTACAACTGCCGATGAGGGGGAATAACTCTCCCTCAAAGTGCAGCTCATGCACTTCAGAGTGCCACTGAGCTCAGCACAGGCACAGCACTGTCTCCACACACCAACACCCTCCCAGGGGAAAACAGCAGTGAGGATCCTTATGAACCTGATAAACCCCATGAAGTTCAACAAGGCCAAGTGTACCTGAGTTGGGGCAATCCTCACTATCAGTACATACTGTGGGATGAAGGGAATGAGAGGACTTGTGGGTATTGGTGGAGGAATGCTTGGATGAGACCCAGCAATGTGCATTTGCAGCCCAGAAACTTGACCATACCCCAGGCTGCACCACAAGCAGCGTGACCAGCAGGTGAGGGAGGGGACATGGAGCTGTTGGAGCAAGCCCAGAGGAGGCCATGAAGGTGGTCAGAGGGCTGGAGCATCTTTGCTATTCGGACAGGCTGAGAGAGTTGGGCTTATTCAGCCTGGAGAAGGCTCCGGGGAGCCCTTAGATCCCCTTCCAGCACTTCAAGGGGCTGATGAGCGAGGCCTTTGACTGGGACACGTGGTGACAGGGCAAGGTTTAAACTGGGAGAGGGCAGGTCTGTAGTAAAACGTTCCTCAGGGCAGTGTGGTGAGGCACCGTCACAGGCTGCCCGGAGCCGCCGGGCTCCCCCACCGCCAGGCACAGCCCCGGCAGGGTGGACGAGGCTCTCCGCAACCCGGGGCGGTTGCAGCTGTCCCCACCCACACCGGGTGGGTGAGACTAGAAGAGCTACGAAGGTCCCCTCCACCTCGAACCCTTCGCTGACCCCTGCCCATGCTCTGCTTTGAACCAGCCGCCTCCTTGGCGCTCCTGGCTCGGCGCTGCAGCACCCCCCGCCCCTCTCCAAGCGCGGCCGGGGAAGCAACAGCTGAGGCCGGGCCGAGAGCCGGCAGGACAGGCTCCCCCGTCCCCTGGCCCCGCTCCGGCGGTCCCGTCGCCAGCCCGTACCTGCTCTCCAGCCGCCTCTTCAGGACGGGAGCCCGCAGCCCCTTCATGTGGTCTGAGGAGAGAGGGATGGGCATCACCCGGGGGTTGAT